>OZ022241.1:24383072-24615572 GCA_963978895.1 Erpobdella octoculata
TATTGAAAATAATAATAAATAAGGACTTTTTCTGTACACTTTTCTCTCCAAAATAACTTCGTTATTTTTTTATTTTGACCAGCGGGTAATAGACAAATAAATAATTGATATATTAATACAGTCGATTCCGCTGAATTGGGACACATCGGGACTTAGGCATTTTGGCCCAATTAAGTAGCTGCCCCAATTAAGCGAATTTTGCATACAATTAAACAATGCATATAATTATTTTCTGTTCTTTGAGATTTGACCCAAATAAGCGGCTGCCCCAATTAACCAGTGGCCCAATTGAGCGGAATCGGCTGTATATATAATAGCCCATGTCTGTGTAAGACGACTGTGTAAGACGTCGGTGTAGGATATCTGTGTAAGACGTTTTTGTGTGACGATCTGCTATGGCAAATTAATCTATATATAATAATTAATTATATAAATAATTAAATAAATAAAAATATTTACCATACTTAAATTAAATCAAAATATAAAAAATTATTAATATTTTAATCTATTTTTTTCTTTTCCGTTGTTTTGAAATACAGACGAACGACAAAACAATTTTTCCATTGTAATGTTATAAATAAATAAATAAATAAATAAATAGATAAATAGATAAATAAATAAATAAATAAATAAATAAATAAATAAATAAATAAATAAATAAATAAATAAATAAATAAATAAATAAATAAATAAATAAATAAATAAATAAATAAATAAATAAATAAATAAATAAATAAATAAATAAATAAATAAATAAATAAATAAATAAATAAATAAATAAATAAATAAATAAATAAATAAATAAATAAATAAATAAATAAATAAATAAATAAATAAATAAATAAATAAATAAATAAATAAATAAATAAATAAATAAATAAATAAATAAATAAATAAATAAATAAATAAATAAATAAATAAATAAATAAATAAATAAATAAATAAATAAATAAATAAATACATACATACATACATACATACATACATACATACATACATACATACATTTATGCATGTATGTATGTATGTATGTATGGCTAAACCATTTCCAAGATGCACACGAAATGGTTTAGCCTTGTTTACATTGGGCGATAATCGTTCCGGCGATTTCAAGTTTTGTTTCGAACAGTTTTCTGCTGAACTTTGAATTTTCGTGTTTCAAGTTAGGAATTTGGAAATTTTTCTCGCCGAAGGGCGTCCGCCTGATCAACGGACGTGGGCCCACCTCTCTCTTAAAAGCGTCAAGAAGTTTAAGGGCCGAAACGCTAAAAATGAGAGGTTCTTCTTCTGAAGACCTTCGGCGACGAAAGCTCGCAAAGAGTTAAAACACATTTATGAGGCATTAAGCCATTTGGCAACCGGGAAAGACCGGTGACAACTGGGAAAGACCGTTGGCAACTGGGAAAGACCGTTGACACTTGGAAAGACAAGTGACCTCTCGGAAAGACGAGAACTTCACGGGTATCAGGCCTGGCTTAGCCGAAGTACAATCCGTTCAAATGCCGCTTCATCTTATACTACGAAATGCCCCCAGAGTTCCAACCGAAAGGAGGGGGAGAATGATGAACTCACATTCGGACCTTTGGACAACGACCCTGCTTCTTCAACGGACCCTAATGGGGGTATGCTTCACGAGTGTGTTTGCGGTAGGAGTTTCAAGACGATCCGTGGAATGAAAGTCCACAGAACGAAAATGGGCTGCTTAACCGAATTCCGTCAACGTCCTGCATCAGATAATGCAGGTAAAACGTCGAACATTGCCGGGCCGGAGGCCAACCACAGCCCCGACGCAATTCAAGATGTGAATCCGGAAGTAGAAATCAGTCAACCTAGGCCAAGAATTGATTTTCCTGCAGCAGGAGATACAATTGCATGGAAAAAGTTGGACGAAACACTCTCAAAACTTCTCAAAACACGTTCAAAAAATTCATCAAATTTCAGTATGAAAGACTTCACTGATGTTATTTACGAAAAAAGCATTGAATTGTTTGGTGTGAAACAAAAACGTCAGGTTCGAAACAATGAAGGCATGATTTCTAGACGACAAAGAGAAATCAATCAGCTGAAGAGAGAAAAGAAACTGTTACGAAAGAGGTGGAAAAGAGCCCAGGAAAATGAAAAAGCTGGTCGCGACAGAGTTTGGGGCGTCGTTTGTCTGCCCTAATGAAGGCCGAGCGTTTTCGGATAAAGAAAAGAGATCAGAGAAATGCCAGGTTTCAGTTCATCAAAGACCCATTCAAAAATGGAAGAAATTTACTGGACCCACCCAAGTCAGGAACGCTTCAAGCAGACAAAGCAACGCTCGATGAATATTTTCGGTCCGCATTCCGTGACCCGCATGGAGATCAGCAGTTAGAAGAAAGAACCGATCTTCCAGAAATCCCACTTCCAAACTTTTCTTTCAAAGAAGGCATGATTTCGTTACTCGAAGTTACTCAATTTCTCTACAGAACAAGAAACAGATCTGCTCCTGGACCAAATGGGGTGCCATATCTCGTCTACAAAAAATGCCCAGAAGTATTGAGATTATTGCATTCTTTACTCGTGGGCTCTTGGGAAAGAAGAAGAATTGAAAGCGAATGGCAAAGAGCAGAAGGTATCTTTATTCCGAAAGAAAAAGACTCGAAGGAAATACATCAGTTTCGCCCAATTTCATTGTTAAACGTCGAGGGAAAGATATTTTTTGCTGTCCTTGCTCGGAGACTGACAAGCTATGTAATTCAAAACAATTACATCGACAGGTCTGTTCAGAAGGGAGGAGTGCCAGGAGTACCAGGATGCATCGAACATTCGTCAGTGATCTGGGAAGCATTGAAAAGAGCTAAAGAAAATCGTCTCAGCTTGCACATTGTCTGGTTAGACTTTGCCAATGCTTATGGAGCCGTTCGTCACCAAATGTTGTGGAGAACTCTCAGATCGCATCATGTTCCAAATTTTGTGATAGAAATGTTGCAACAGTATTTCGGACATTTCAAATTGAGGTTGTCTACGTCCTCCTGTTCAACAGAATGGTTTTAGTTAGAGGTTGGTATAGCAATGGGCTGCTCAATTTCACCCATTCTCTTCATATTAGCGATGCAGCTGCTTCTGAATGCAGTGGGTTCTCGCGTGGAAGAAGCTTACGTTGGCAAAGGTATCTTGATGCCATCGGTGAAGGCCTTCATGGATGATACAACTTTGGTTCTAAACAGATGTATCTCAATGCGACGGGCTCTTGATGCATTCAGCGGGCTGCTATCATGGTGCGGCATGAGTTTCAAGGCAACCAAGTCAAGAAGCTTATCTCTGCGACGAGGCAAGATCGACGACAACGTGACGTTTTCAGTTGCTGGCAACAGGATCCCAACATTGAGTGAAGAACCGGTTAAGAGCCTGGGAAGGTGGTATGACGATTCGCTTAACGACACTGGACGGTGTTCTGAGGTTCTTCGATCGGCATTTGAAGATATGAAGAAAATTGATGCGGCCCCACTCCAGAGCAGGTTCAAATTGTGGTTGCTTCAGTTTGTTCTATTACCGAGATTGCTTTGGCCTCTATCAATGTATGAGATGAGCTTACCATTGGTAGAAAAGCTAGAAAGGAGAATGAATAAATTTACAAGGAAATGGTTGGGTCTGCCTCCTGGATTTTCTTCAGTAGCTTTGTACAGCAAGACTGCCAAACTGAGGTTGCCACTGAAGTCTTTGGTTGAGGAGTTTAAGATAAACAAGATCCGTACGCAACTAATGCTGGATAACTCTTCGGATCAAAGAATTGTGGAGATGGGACCTCTTGTAAAGTCCGGAAAGAAATGGGTAGCCAGAAAGGAGATCGCAGAAGCTGAAGCCTCTTTACGTTGGACAGAAAGAGTTGGGGCAGTTCAACAGGACAAACGGGGTCTCGGGTCAACCCATCGAATTTGGTGGTCAAAAGCCAGCACCAGTGAACGAACAAGTCTGGTCATTCAGGAAAGAAAGAAAGCTATCGAGTCCCAGAGAATGATTAAGTTTGTTCAGTTATCTCAACAAGGAGACTGGACGACTTGGGAAAATGCTGTTCAACGTTCACTTTCTTGGAAAGACATTTGGCAATACACACCACTACGTTTGTCTTTTTTGATTACATCTGTTTATGATCAACTGCCGTCATCCAGCAATCTGCGAAGATGGAAGTTGAAAGACGATGATTCGTGCATGTTATGCGGGCAATCGGAGACTCTCATTCACGTTCTTTCCTGTTGTTCGTTTTCACTTTTACACGGGAGGTACACTTGGCGTCATAACCAAGTACTCCGAAAATTGCTTGACTTCGTCAAAGAAGCGTGTAAGAAAGCAAAGACAAGAGGAATACAGCAGAAAAGGAAAATCTACTTTTTGAGAGAAGGCAATCTGAAGTTCCACAGGTTCAGATCTACAAGAGACTTTGAATGTGTGATGGGTGCTGCCGACGATTGGTCGGTTTCGGCTGATTTGGATGGCGAAAGAAAATTTCCAGAAGCCGTGAGATCTAGCGGCTTAAAGCCGGATATAATTGTATATTCTGACTTGGCCAAGACAATGTTCCTGATTGAACTCTCTGTGCCATGGGAAAGTAACATGGAATTTAGCAATATTTTCAAAGAGGAGAGATATAGGGATTTAGCATGTGATTTGAATGCCAAAGGGTTCAGGACTGAAATTTTTGCAGTCGAGGTTGGCGTTCGAGGGTTGGTTAGCAGCTCAATGTTAAAACTGCTGAAAGCTCTTGGTTTTTCAAACCGAGAAAAAACTCGAGCCATCAAGGAGATCTCCCAGACAGCTGAAGCTGCATTTTTTTGGATTTTCGCTAATAGAAAAAAGAAAGCGCTCCAAGATGCACACAAAATGGTTTAGCCTTGTTTACATTGGGCGATAATCGTTCCGGCGATTTCAAGTTTTGTTTCGAACAGTTTTCTGCTGAACTTTGAATTTTCGTGTTTCAAGTTAGGAATTTGGAAATTTTTCTCGCCGAAGGGCGTCCGCCTGATCAACGGACGTGGGCCCACCTCTCTCTTAAAAGCGTCAAGAAGTTTAAGGGCCGAAACGCTAAAAATGAGAGGTTCTTCTTCTGAAGACCTTCGGCGACGAAAGCTCGCAAAGAGTTAAAACACACACATACATAAATACAAACATACATACATACATAATACATACATACATATATATATATATATATATATATATATATATATATATATATATATATATATATATATATATATATATATATATATATATATATATAAATTTATATATATATATATATATATATATATATATATATATATATATATATATATATATATATATATATATATATATATATATATATATATATATATATATGTCTTATGTATGTATGTATGTATGTTTGTATTTATGTATGTATGTATGTTTGTATTTATGTATGTATGTATGTATGTATGTATGTATGTATGTATGTATGTATGTATGTATGTATGTATGTATGTATGTATGTATGTATGTATGTATTTATGTATGTATGTATGTATGTATGTATGTATGTATGTATGTATGTATGTATGTATGTATGTATGTATGTGTTTATGACTGTGTGTGTATTTATATATCATCTGTATATAACCTTGTGTTTTCCTTGTGCAGAAATGATAACATTGAATTGATAGATTCCAGATACTGAAGCAGTAACTCTTCCAGTTTCTTGGTCATATATTTTTCCTTCATTGGTGATTATTTTATCAAATAAAACATCAGCGTGTTGAGAAACTGGACCTAAGTTTTCCATGAGACCGACAAAAAAAGCAACACGTGGTGGTTGAATTACTGAAAAACAATTGTCATTAAAAAAAATATTTAATTATTTTTTTTGTCAACTAGAAGTTTATATACTCTTTAAAGAGGCTATTATTCAAGTTCTCAAGCCCCTAACGCCAGACATTCTGCTGGAGTAGCAGCATCACATGACAAACACTTCCAGCCTTTTAGCTATTTAGTCCATGACTACAATTTTTTAAGTTGCGGACAGTGAAAATATTCGCCAAATCTATATAAATTTTCCCACCCTATGGAAAAAGACTAGGGGTTATAAAGTTCGACATTGCACTATGTGAGAGAGGTGCTGTTCCAGGATTTTGTGGCGGGGGATGAATTTATTTGTGTTTGGCAATCTTTCAGGCAACGGCGTAGCGTAGGTTCCATCCACCCGGAGTGGGAAATTCCAAAAAAATTAATGATTGGTGGGGAGGGGTAAAATCTATTCGACTTTTCTTTATTTCAAAGTTTGCCGCTCCCAACAACGTTTTTGCCCACCACTCAAGATGTCGACCGAGGTGAACCCCTGTCTTACGTTAGACGACTGTTTCCGAGGTACGTTATTTGGGAGACGATAGTTCCCTCTTGATTTTAACCAAATTTGCAAAAGCTTTGCTCGCTTGAAATTATAGAGTTTGAACCGTGCATCCATAGTAGAGTACTGCACCGGCCGATTTTTCAATGCCATGCTTGAGCCATCGACAACTCATCCTGGCCCGTTTCATAAGCCAAAATTTTAGGTCCGGCCCGGTTTTTTTACAAGTCTAAAATAGTAGTGTTTTCCTGGGGGTTTGCAGGGTTTGCGCGAATCCCTGATGTGAATGCTGTGGTTCGTGCGAATCCCCTGTTAATTAAAAAATATCACTTTTAATTAATCTAATTGTCGGTTGTGTGAGATATTCACTGTTACCAAAACTTTGCTTTTGATTTTATCTCATACCCCTGATTGCCCGAAAATTATGTTCACCCGAAATTCGGAGGCATTTGCTTTCCGCCTTCTCTGTCTATATGTATTTTTTTTTAATTGGTCGCCCATTAAACACTTGGACCGCAGTTCCCTATGTAACAAGTTGGCTGAGGAACCATAACTCGGCAGATAATACCAGGGTGAAAAAATCCAACTCGAAGGAATATAGTGAAAATCAAGTTTTCAATGATTTAATTACTTTATAATAATATGTAGGAATATATTGAGATAATAATCGCTGATTTAATTATCAACCTCCGCTCGATTGATTGACTTTATAGAATGTAAACCGTTACTATTATTATATTAGTAGGTATAAAAAAACTTATCAAAGCTCATTTATTATTTTCCAATAAACTGCAGAACCATTCCAGCGAACCCAGTACACAATTTGGCAATATCGTAACATTGATGTCAGAAGTTGGATTAAAAGAATAATTTTGAAAGCAGTGGATGAGCTTTTGATACTCGAGTTGAGGCGGGAACTTAGAAAACGAGAACTCAATGATAAAGAAAAAAGTCTGAGCTTGTGGACCGTCTTCGGACGTCATTGGAGGACAATGGGTTTGACCCAGAAGAATACGAGTTCAATACAGATGATGAATTGATAAAGGCTCTGAACAAGGTGACGGAGGAAAACAGAGCAGCACGGGAGGAAAACAGAGCAGCAGAGGAGGAAAACAGAGCAGCTGAAAAAGAAACCAAAGCAGTTATGGAAAGAATAAAAGAATTAATTCTTGAAGGTGAGCTACGATTAACAGATGTAGAAAATGTGAGTGTTTCTGGCAGTGGTTTACTTGAGTGCGGACTGGACGGTACCAATGTTGAAAGTTTAGTCGCTGAAACGGCTGAGGCAGTTGCGGAAACGGTTCTGGACCACCGTGTTGCTGGTGAAAAAAATGATGTGGGTTGCTGCGCAAAACCCAGTTTAAACTGGAGTCCACCAGGTGTGTCTCAGAACATGTGACAGTTGACGGCCGTACAGACTGCACAAGTCAGGTGGGTCATAAGGAGGCCAGTGAAAAAAGAAGTTGTCCAGTTTTGTGTCGAAGCGCCTATATAAATGATGTTTCCCCGGATGAGTCGGCTGAAAAGGTTGCTTCCCCGGATGTTGCAGAAAATTCTGAGTTTTGCTGGTCTCTGATAGATTCTGGGGAAGTCCTAGGATCCGTTGTAAGAGTTTTGGAGGCGCCTGGTGGTGCCGGCGGCTTGTTGCAGACAACTCCTTGCGTGTTGGAAGAACCAGAGTTTTGCATAAGGGTATGCCGAGATTTTTGTGTGCAGGCCATAGAGGAGTTGTGTCCAGATGATGAGCGTCTTTTAAATTTAAATGGTTGTGGAAACTGCCCAGAGTGCCTTTCAAATGTAAAGTGCAAGGTTTGCTTGGTAGAAGATCGTTTTGGGAGACAGGAGGATCGCTTTTTCAAACGTACCCAAGAAATTCCTGTTGCAGAAAATGTTTCGACAGTTTTGTGTTTAGTGGCAGTAGACGACAATCCTGTGTTTTGGGGCTTGAGAAGCGGTGAAAGGTCGGAAACTGACTGTGTTGTGCAGTTGCGTCTTCGGATGCGTGGAGTAGTCCGTGGCCTGGTGTGAGCCCACTGTGATTGACAGTCGTGTGTGAGGAGATTGGAATGTAGCAGTTTGACGTGATATTTATGCCCACAACGCCGAATCGGAAAATCACACAGGCTCCAGTGAGACTGGAAGAAACTGCGTCAAACAGTCAAAAGACTTGACCGTGTTGTTTACGAATTGCGGTCAAGGCCACGAGTGAAGATGAAAGTATTCTTTGTTCGTGGCCGTGTCGCATTTTTCAAAGACGACTATGCTGTTCGGCACGAACAAAATTAATAAGGGGGTAATGAGATAATAATCGCTGATTTAATTATCAACTTCCGCTCGATTAACTTTATAGAATGTAAACCGTTATTATTATTATATTAGTAGGTATAAAAAGACTCATCAAAGCTCATTTTTTATTTTCCAATAAACTGCAAAACCATTCCAGCGAACCCGGTATACGATTTGTGTCTTTTCCATTTAGTAAAGAAAATAAAAATGAATATAAACGATAAATTGTTTTTTCCTGATAGTTTAATATTTATCAGCTAGTGTGCTACTCTGACAATTAATATTTCAATAAGAATATTAATATTTAAAAAAAAATGTTGGAAAATATTCACTGCGAATGCGAAACCCCTGGTAACATTTTGGGAAGGCATCACTGGTCGGGTCGACAAAAGTTGACCAATGGACAACCCTGTCACTTGCAAACTGAAAAAATCGTATTATATGAACAAAAACCATTCTGGTCGGACATAGAAAAATTCCATTACAGAAAATAGTCTAAAACTTTTTAACCGTATATATATAAATAAATTAAAACAAATATATTTAGTTCTGGAATAAAAAAAACTTTTACTTGGGTAGTCAACAATTACAGAAGTTTCTGCTGTGGTAAATACTGAATGACTGGTGTTATCTGAAGACATACACAATAACTCTAACTGACAACTTCCTTCTGCACTGTGTTTCCCTGATTCGTTTTTAAGAAGAGTATTCGAAAAAAGTTGTATTAAATAATTTTCTTCCGTTTTCTGTTTTTGTCGAAAACTTAAAGATTTTTTTAGAATACAAAAAAATATAACGAGCTTCAATGCTGCAAACATTTTTCTAGCTATCAAAATCCATTTGAGCACTCGTGCTATATTGGAGGTTATAGTGGCGCATTCAACGCATCTATCGCTTCAAAAATGAAATTGAAACATTTCGAGTTTTTATAGTTAGTATAAAAAAGTTTTTTGAACATTAAATTGTTTCTAAATTAAATTTCGATTTTATAGCTAGGGTATTTTATAGATAGGTATTTCAATGCTGCTATAGGTTCATTCGAGCAAATAATTAAATCCAATCACGTAGGACATGCAAAGCCAAATGAGCGCCTACGGATTCGAGTCGTCAAATGCAGTTGTTACAAGCTAATGAAAATTTCTTAGACTATAATGGTTTTTACCGCTTTCATGTCGCTAAAAAATGTAGTTTGAAATTTATTGAAAGTTAGAATCTTTTAAGTTTTCTGAATTACGTTGAAACGGAAACTCGAAGGAAGCGGCGTGTGTTTCGCTTAGTCAATTGAACGTAGATTTGCATTAATCTCGTATAATTTCTTTACTGCTATTGTACTCCGACATAAGATAAATTATATATGTGTGTGTATGTTGTCCGTGCGGCCGCAATAAACAAGCTCCGTCGTTTTTTTCAAAATTGCAATTAATTCGGAAGCGTATTAGTAATATATTTTGAATAAAACTAACAAAATAAAATTAAAAATTATTAATAATAATAATATTAACAATTCTCGTTTTATTTTCAAAGTTTTATTGCTACTCTCTGAAACGATCTTGCCAGGAACCGATTGCATCGGCGAGCTTCAGCAGAAATACGTGTAAAACGACGAAACTGAAGGACACCCTCATACTACAAAAACATTCAGACCTCAATCCGTATGAATTGGGCTGAAAAATTTGAAACGACGTCACGAATACAGGTTCTACGTCTTAAACAAATTATCTTCATTAATTAGATCCAGCATATCTGACTGTTATTTAATCTCTAATAATATAATTCGATCCTGTCTAAAAAAAAACGAGTTGAATAAGAATGTTTAAAAGAAATAACCTAAAGAACTATTTCTTTCCAACCAACCAATTCTGCTAACAAATTCACCAAAAAATTGTCAAACTTTTTCGAAAAAAGTAAATAAATGAAAAGAAAAGTTAATAAAACAAAATAAAAGAAGAAAATTAATATTACAACAATCTTTATTTAAAAGAAAATATTAGAAAGAATATTAGGAAAATAAAAGAATAGTTCCTGACGCTTAAAATAAATTCGACCAATCACAAAGCCCGAAACAACTGTCTCGTCTAATCAATTTCCTCCCTTCAAACAAGTCAACCAATCAGAGAACTCGACGTGTAATAAGACCTTCGTCCTGCTGAACTCGCCATCTTGGTTGCCATTTTGATTAAGCGTTCGCTCTGCAATTTAAATATCTCAAAATTTCTGTTTTTGATTTCATTTATTGTAATAATAAATATAGCATTTAAAAATAAATTAATCATTTCATTTAAATTAATAATAATTTGTCTTATTAAGTTGCTGTTGTTGCGATAGAGCAAGTGTTTTTCTTTTGCTAATCCTATTACAATTCTTAGTTGATAAGGCGTGTAAGCGATATTTAGTCTCATTTTAACCAAGGTATTTCAAGTGCCCACTGAACATTTTAATATGACAGTCGTAGAAGCTGATACTAAAAGAATAAAAAAGATTTTAACCTTTGCGGATGATGAAGCTAATACGAAAACTGCATCTATTAATGATACACCTCAGGGGAGTAAACAAAGTTCAGTAGCAACACTTGACGATCTCTTGAAAGAGGTAGACGTTGTAGAGAAAATGGGTTCAAAAAGGTCTATATTGTCATTATTTAAATTAGTTAATATGGCGGTTGAAATTATATCAAACCAAGACGAAAAAATTCGTGTTTTGCAAACAAAACTAGCCCTACAAGAAAACTAAATTGCTGTCGTACAAGAAAAGCTGGATGGTCCTAATATTTCTCACAAAACCAAAAATGAGACACCATCTTACGCAGCAGTTGCTGCTAAAGGTTTATCGGTTACTGGAAGGGTGGTGCTTGAAATGTCAAAGTTAGAGAATAAAAAGAACAACATAATTATCAGAGGTGTAAAGGAATCCAAAAAACGTGACCAAAAAGAAAGAAAAGAAGAAGATATGGCTGCCATTTTAAAAATCTTAGAAATTAGGGACACCGGAATAAATATTGACGAAATCAAACCAATGATTGAATACTCTACAAGACTTGGGAAAAGTAATCCCGAATTTGATCACAGACCAATTCTGGTCAAACTCAAAGACACATCACTAAGGGAAAAACTGCTGGAAGCAAAAGGTAACACCAAGCAAAGAGAGTTCAATATTATGAATGGAACAAAGTATAGGGTAGAACCAGACTTAACGAGTGAGCAGAGACAATTTTACAAACAAATGTGGGTTGAGGCCGGCTTAAAAACATCTCAGGGAAACGGGAAATGGGTTGTCTGTGGCCCCATGGACAACCCACATCTAAAAAAATGGAAAGTAGAAACTATAACGTCTCAAATCAACTAACAAATTCAAATAACAAAGACATTTTTAATTTTGTTGATGCTGATATAATCTGCTTACAGAAAACAGACATTTTAAATTATGACATAAAAAAACCTTTTCATATATTGCCACCTCTCTCGAATCCACTACAACAACCAGCGCCAACAGAAGTGGAACTGGGTCTTCCAAGTAAAAGATCTCGTCCTGCCAAGCCAAAACGTCCCACACAGCGCCAACAAAACATCGGTAGTCTTTCCCAAGACAAAATTGACTTATTAAAATCCACAACAACTCTTTGTTTCTGGGCAAATAACCCTTGTTCACTGAATAGTCAGAAAAAAGACGAACAAAAAGCACACTTGATCTTATTATCAACAACAAACCAGACCAATTCATGGAGCTTACAAAAGGCGATTCACTAGGCTATACGCCAATGGGTCAATCACATTGTTTAATAATAGGAACAATAAGTGTAGCTGGCTACCCAACAATCGAAAGGCACAACAAACCCCGATGTATATGGAGTAGAGCTAATTTTACTGCTTTCTCACACTTTATCATCTCACTAGACTGGATAACCCTCTTTTTACATCGCTCAGTTAACGAGTGCTACACCACCTTGGTTAAAATTTACGATGATGCAAAAAATTTATTTATTCTATGTTAGACCCAGATGGAAATAGAAAAAATTTAGAAGTAACGACAGTCGAACGAGATCTTGGTGTTTTAGTATCGGATGATCTCAAAGCAAGGTCTCAAGTGAATGCAGCGGCTGCCTTGGCAAATAGAACTCTTGGTAGACTTAAAAAATTATTCCGAAGTCGTAGTCTCCATCTTTGGAAAACATTATACCAGGCCTACATTCGACCACACCTCGAATATGCAGTTCAAGTTTGGTCTCCTCATCTAAGCCGGGACATTGATACTCTCGAAAAGGTCCAGCACAGAGTTACAAAAATAATTACAACAATCAAACATTTACCATACTTAGAAAGACTACAGAAGCTTGGAATTATCACGCTTGAAGAACGTAGGGTTAGAGGCGATTTGATCCAACAATACAAAATACTGGCTCATATTGATGAAGTGGATTTTTTTGTATTGCAAAAACATCCCACATGGCAAACTAACAGATCCTATTGTTTGAGAGGTCACAACTGCCTTCTTTTACCACAAAAAATTAAAGGATGTGAAGAGCGAAAACACTTTTTCACGATTTGTGAATACCTTCAAAGATCAACTCGCTCTACTTTGATTGCAGTATGACTCGTCAGCACAGAGGGGCCTGATGCAGCACCTCTTCATCAATCATACATGCTATTATAATGACTATTTAATTCTTATTGTTTTTTTTGTTTAGCCTTTTTTGTGATTTTGAATGTATGTATTGATAACTGAATAAACAAACTCAAACTCATATAAAAACAAAAAAATTCCACCATTACAAAACAAACATTCATCTTTATTCTTAAAAACAGAAATGCGTGTGTACAAATTAATTATATGTGCGTTTTCAAAAATAAACAAGTGGACCGTAAAAAACTTCATTTATTAAAAATCCTTTATATATTTGAAATAGAATGATACCAATTTAATGCAAATATTTTTCATGAAAATATTTATATTATAAAAGCCCTCGTCACTCACTCATTGATTCTGTCACGCTGTAATATGGCGCTGCAATCGCATGAATTTTCAATCGATTTTTAACAAACTTCTAGACTAACTAGAGCTCTAAAACTATCACCACTTATTTTTACCATTTAGAATATTAATATTCAATCAATTTTCATATGATTTGATTTTTATTTCGATTAAATTATTTTAGTTTCAAAATGATATCCGCCTAATTTATAGCGCGGTACAAAAAGTCTACCTAAGGCGCCGTAGCACAGTGGTGAAAGCAGTTATGCTATCATCCTGTCGTCGTGGGTTCAAATCTCAGTCACGGCGAGACGTAATTCCGTTGAGCAAGGAATTCACTCACACTGCTCAGGCCAACTCAGCCTTTCATCCTTCACTGGTCGATGAATGAGTACCAGTTTCACGACTGGAATGTAATAGGGTTCGGCACATTCCGATTTCGAAGACACGTGCGGGTGGCAGGTAACACTGTGATCCCATATGCACTAGCAGTTCCCGGCGCTGCTGGGGTATTAATTGATATACGAAGTAGCGCCCTAATGTTATACATTTACATTTAATTTACCTCGGATATTTATTTTTATGACTTAAAATTTATAAACATATATAATTTGTATAATAAATAAATATTTCAATTAAATATTGAATCTTAAGTCTACAAGAGCCACGTTTTTGCTGGCGATATGTGATTGGACGAAGCATCTCTGCTTTAAAGGCCGTTGCCTTATTTCTTACGTAATTTGTCTTTTATATATTTGAATTATTTATTTAATTAATAATTAAATAAGAAGAAAAAATTAATTATTATATATATTTCTTTTTTTATTTTTTAAGTTGTTTAATCTGCTTATTGTTGTTCTTGCGAGCCAGCTTCTTGTTTATGTATTATTTTGTGTCGTCAAACGGACCTGGCATTGCTACTATAGAAAACCGTTATCAGGGATAGCGCTGCTATAGATTACGTTATCAATTTTGTAACGGGCTAAATAAACGGGCACCACGGGCGTCCAAGAACAACCTAGTAAGTCTATAATTTTAAAAACTACATAAATGAAAAGAAGATTTTTAGTGTAAACTTGTTATTTGCAATCATGAAAAGAAAATCAGATAATCAATAATTTTAATAAAATTGGTATAAAAACAATATTTCCTTATAAATAAAAAATCGAAATAAAAAGCTTCGGATCAATAGTAACACGCAGTGGCGGATTCAGCTATAGGCCTGGAGGGGCGACCTGCCTTCCCCCCACCGCGCTCCTATCGAGTCCTAAATGGCACCCCTTGGTGTCCTGCTACAAAAATGCCCGCTTTCTATGAACACTGAAAATCACAGATGTTGAAGCTAGTAATCTTTTATGAAGGTGTGCATTACTGGTTATAATGCTACTGATGCAATCACAATGCTGCCCGAGCATGAATATGTATGTGGTGGCGATGCTTGAGACTGTTAAGGATTTATCTCAAATTGTCCAACGTTTAACCGGCTCAGTTCTACAGCCAGTGTCGGATTTCTTCCAGCCAGTCAACAAGCTTTACAATAATATTACCATAACAGCCATTGCTGAATCAGTCCGTGACGGTAATAAACGCAAATCAGGCGATAAATTAAGTAGAACATCTAGGCCTAAACTAGTAAAAGAAGAAGGTCTTAAGGTAGATGCTAGTAAATGTGGACTTGAGAGTCGGCGTTTCGAATCCCGCTGGCGTCACCAGCGTCTGCAAGGGGTGTGGGTAGGCGCTTATAAATGGCTGCTTTTGGTTGTTCTGTCTAAATGGGCCACGAGTGAGTTCGATAAAGTTGGATAAAGTGATTCTTGGAGCAAGAATCATTTCCGATAGAAGAATTTGGACGCAAGTTTCAAATTTCTTGGTGCAAAAAAAGATTTGGAAGGGGTAGTATGAAAGGAAAAAAAATGTCTGGTTTTTTCACTGACAAATCAAAAGATGTACTGCCGTGCTTATTGGTTATTTGTTGATTGTAAATCTAGAAATTATAGCAATGAATGGTGTCACCCAAATTCAGGAGCTTCTAATTGGAAAAAAGGTATGGAAAAAAATTGTTAAACACGAAACTTCTAATCAGCATCAAAATGCGACATGTCATTACTTGCTTGCTAAATATTGTATATCAAATGATAGAACTGTGATATCTGGTTTGATCAGTCAGGAGCGTCGCCAAGTGGAAAAGAACAGGAAAGTTTTAAAACGGATGATAGATGTGACGTTTTTCTTAGCAAAACAAGGTTTTTCAGGGAACACAGAAAGCATTCTTGTTTCAGTGATGATGGTAAAAGTAGTGTTATATATATATGTTTGTATAAATATATATATATATAAACGTATGTATATATATATATATATATATATATATATATATATATATATATATATATATATATATATATATATATATATATATATATATATATATATATGAGTTTTTATTCTATTTCCTTCTTAATCATATCATGAACAAACAAATTTATATTAAGAATATTATAACCAGAAAGATCTAGTAAGTGTTAGCAACCACTTAGGTAGATTATATTATTACCATTTAATTAGAATAATAAAGATATAACATTGGCGACCAGGATGTCAAAGGACCAAGATTCAAACATAGCACAATTGCTTAAGTTTCTAATTGATAAAGAAGCTCGAGAAAAACAAGAAAAACTTGAAAAAGAGGCTCGAGAAAAAGAAGAAAAGAGAATTGAAAAAGAAGAAACTGATAAAAGATTTCTTCAGCTAATCTCAATGATACAGGACAATAATTCCGTCAAAGTAAGACCAGACCTCTACAAACGAATCTAAGGCCTTGATCTGGATTGTAAACAAATTGCTCACAATTTGTTTACAATCCAGATCAAGGCCTTACATTCACTGATTGGATTGGGCGATTTGAAGAAGCTGTTCAGTCAGTCGGAGGCGAATCAATGAGCGATTCAGAAAAAAGAGCAACTCTGACCGGGAAGCTTCAACAAAACGAATACACACTACTTAAGGGTAGTATATTGCCGAGAACAATCGAGAATCTAAACTATGAAGAGACAAAAGGTTGGTTAGAAAAACTGTTTAGCAATAAAAAAAGCATTCATCAAAGACGGTTTGATTTTGAAAACGTCCAAATAAGGGACTCAGAGACTTTCAGGGCATTCGGCACAAGGGTGAAGCACAATAGAAAAATTTTACAAAAGAAGCCAGTATGTGCTTACATTTTATATGGGGATTGAAGGATCCGAAATATTTAAGCATTAAGCACAAATTACTGCTCAGGGTAGAACAAGAGTGCTCACTGGAAGAACTTATTGAAGAATGTGAAAAGATAAAACTGTTACATACAGAACAAATGATGATTTCAGAAACTTTAGTTAATAAGGTTAATCACTATTCAGAGAAATCACCTAAAAAATCTTCCAGCCAAGAAATCAGGGGTTCATCCGTAAACAAAAATGTTTGTTTTCGCTGTAAAAAACCAGGACATTTTGCTGCCAACTGCAGAACTGATGATAGAAGTCCCAAAAGACTTTTCAGTAGAAAGAGAAGTCCAAGCTTAAGGAGGAGTCCAAGTCCGTCGTATAGGCGACACGAAATACGGCAAGTCAAAACAATTCCCAGCAAGCGAACAGTTATAGCAGCCAATAGAAGATACACCACTATGAAATTTGGTGATGTCGAAATTAGGATGCAACTGGACTCCGGAGCCGATGTCACAATCATCAGTACAAAAACTTGGGTGAAGATTGGTTCACCACGGCTAGATAAGGCAACAACAAAAATTGGTGCTGCAAACGGTACTGAAATTCAAGTACTAGGTGAATTTCAAACCAAATTTTCGTGAGCAGGATTCACAGGCAATGGACGCTGTTTTGTGGCCAAAAATACAACACAACTTCTAGGAATTGAATGGATGGATCAACTTCCACCAATGATAAAAGCGTTTGATGCAATCTGTTGTTCTGTTGCAGAAAAGCCTTCGCAGGAAGAAACCAGTTTAGCTGTTCGTTTACAAACAGAGTTTCCAAATGTTTTCAAAGAAGACTTGGGCCATTGCAGTAAAAAGAAAGCAAGATTGCTCCTTAAGTCAGAGTTTCAGCCAAAATTTTGCAGACCACGAAAAATACCTTTTGCTTACGAAGAAATAACTATTAGGGAACTTGAAAGACTAGTCAATGTAGGAGTTCTTAAAAGAGTTGAATACAGTCACTGGGCGGCACCGATTGTGGTTGTTCCAAAGAAAAGCGGAACGGTGCGCATCTGTGCTGATTTTAAAACAGGCTTTAACGACGCGCTTGAGATGCACCAACATCCACTTCCAACACCGGATGAAATTTTTTCAAAATTAAACCAAGGAGCTTGGTTTACTCAAGTAGATTTTGCTGATGCATATCTACAGTTGGAAATGGATGAATCGTCAAAAGAGCTCGTTACGATCAACACTCCTAAAGGTCTATATCAGTACCAGAGACTTCCCTTTGGAGTAAAAAGTGCACCAGGTATTTTCCAGGAAACAATGGATAATTTAACTTCAGGGTTAAAAGGTTGTGCGGCTTACCTGGACGATGTGATTGTGACCGGCACAACATTGGAAGAACACAATATGGATGTTCTTGAACTATTCAAACAGATTTCAGATTTTGGTTTTAGAGTCAAGATGGACAAGTGCTCTTTTGCCAAGAAAGAGATTAAATTTCTAGGCCATATTATCAGCAAAGAAGGCCGAAAACCAGACCCAGAAAAGATAACAGCAATTGTAGAAATGCCCCCACCAAAAGACAGGAAACAGTTAAAATCGTTTTTGGGTATGGTTAGTTACTATTCTGTTTTGTACCAAATATGAGACAAATGAGAGGCCCACTAGATGAATTGGAAAAAAATGAGAAATTTGAATGGTTAAGAGTACACCAGGAATCCTTCACAAGCCTTAAGAAGGTGTTACAATCAAATTTATTGCTGACGCATTATGATCCCAAAAGAGACATCGTAATAGCTGCTGATGCATGTGAATACGGAATTGAAGCAGTGATTTCACACCGATTTCGTAATGGAACAGAAAAAGCAGTCGCTCATGCAAGCCGTGCGCTGACCCAAATAGAAAAAGAAGCTTTAGCCCTAGTTTTTGCAGTAAGAAAATTCCATAGATTTGTTTATGGAAGGCGGTTTACGCTTTTGACCGATCACAAGCCTCTCTTGTCAGTATTTGGTTCAAAAAAAGGAATATTTGCACATGCTGCAAACAGACTACAGAGATGGGAACTGATACTTTTAGCTTATGATTTTGAGATCGAATATCGACGAACAGCAAATTTTGGTCAAGCTGATGCCTTATCAAAACTCATTGATTCCAAAAAAACAACAGGAAATGAGGATTTGATAATAGCAGGTGTAAACGAAGACATCACAATGATACAAGAGGATACGATGAGACAATTACCTGTTAGTAAGAAAGATATTCAAATTATGACAGAAAAAGACTCTGAACTCAGAGAGTTAAGTGAGATCATTAAAAAAGGATTTTGGCCAAAAGTTAAACCTGGATCAAACTGGAATGCATTCCAAAGTAAAGCAACTGATTTGACTTTACATGATGGCATTCTATTTATGGGTGTAAGAGCAGTAATTCCAAAAAAACTGCAACAGCGTATATTGAGGATGCTACATCAGGGTCATCCAGGAATTACGAGAATGAAAATGCTGGCCAGACAGTCGGTGTATTGGCATGGAATCGATAGAGATATTGAAAGTATGGTGAAAACCTGTGATGCATGTCAAAAAGCAGCTAAAATGCCTATAAAAAACACGTTGTCACCATGTTTAGATTGTTGAATCTAATTTTGACGTGTTTGGTAATTAGAATAAATTTAACAAGTCAGTTTTTCAAATGTACTCAATACTACTAAAAATTAGTATCATTAACCCGTTTAGGTCCAAAACTTTATTAATTAGATTTCTATTATTTTTTTTTGTTATTTCTAAGTTACTTGCTTATGTTTTAACAGATTTATTTTTAATTATTTTTTATTTGAAAGAAAACTTTGAAAATTCACTATGCATGTTTTTCGAACGGTGGTCGTACAGACTACTGAAAACGACAAAATGTTTAAAAGTCAATTTTTTTTGTTCTCAACGCAAACAATTATAATATAAATTTTAGGCTATAAACAGAAAAGCTAAAAACACATTTCTGACTTTATCAGTAACACAGTTCAATAAAATCCAAAAATTTAACATTCAATAAATCAGTCAAGCAGTTCATGATAGTCGTTTCAGAACCGGAGTGTGCGGAAAGCACCAAAACAATTCCGATGAAGTCGGTTGCCGCACTTGGCCCACATGTACAGTGTTTTGCCATAATTTTCCAGCTTGTTGCAACCTACTGTTTTCACCTTTTTCAGATCGTGACCATGGCCAGTTGCTGAATCTTCCCTATCGTTTTGTTTCTTCAACCCTGCATGAATTCATTTCATCGGTATAAAACAACCTAAGCAGCCTATATGGGGTTTTTCAAGCAAAGCACCATTGTGGTGTTTCAAACTCGTTATATATAGACTGTTTTAAAAGTGGCTATTCAAATGACTTTTTGGTCCAAGTGCATTTCAATCGTTTTTGGCGTTTTGGTTGCCGCGGCATTGAACTGACCGTATTTGCGACCTACATTTCTTCACCCAAAGAACCGACACAGTCTAATCCCATCCCATCATTAGTATAATCAACTTCTACCTTCCCGGATATTACAAAGAATAACATTTTTTCTTCATTTGCTTATTCATCAGTCACGTGTTATGATGCGCCGGGCGGAAGAATGACAAGTATGTCAACCTCAATGCTATTATCATCATCAAGAATTAGTTACATAGCTTCTTTCAACGTGAAAAAACGTTCTGTTTGACGCCTTTCATTTTTAAACTTTACAAACATTTCATTCGAAGAATGAAATTTGCAAAAAACACTATCACCAATTCAACCACTGCACAACTATAAGCTGAATAAACTAGTTTCGACTCGTTCGCATAAAGTACTCTATACGACCAACGATCGTAGAACAAGCATGACTCATACATGTTCAGATTGTGGGTTAGTGGAATTAAAAATTTGCGTCGCAATATGCAATATCGCGCAGATTTTTTATCAGAGCGTTCACCTAAGAATTAAAATAATTTATATTTGTGATTGACCATCTCAAAATTAATGTTTGGTCCTCACGAGTCTCATATAGCATCCTCAGGCTTCGCCGTTTTTTAGCTCTTGTGAATCAGTTTGTAATGATCATCCCACAAAGACGAAGGAGTGCCTCTTTTACCGACCAGTAATCCTGCATCTGACTATCGCTGAGTTGGCCAAACACTTCCAATGTCTTCGCACTTAGCAGAGAACCCAAAAGCATTCCCCAACCCTTTTTTGGATGATCATTTGCCGTGGCCAATGCCTAAAAACGGAGCAGAAAAGCGTCCACGTCGTCACCTTCCGAGAACTTTGGATATGGAATCTTTGGTACCTCTACCGTCGCTTTTGGCTCTTTTTTTGTTAGGGCTTCCAATTCCAGCTTCTTCAATTCCAATTCATGTTGACGTTCACGTTCCCGCTCTTCCCGTTCACGTTCCCGCTCTTCCAGTTCTTGCTGAGCCTTTTTATCCTCGCGTTGTTCCAATCTCCCAACTCTTTCTTCATCCTTCAACTCTTTGACGTAATTCCTTAAATCTTCTCCGGAATAGCCCAGAGCCTGTCCCATCGCAATGAATTTCTCGTCAGACATCTTTCACAAAAGAAAAAAATTCGGTCACTTGTGATCAAATAACTTCAGAAAATATATTTACAGATGAAAATGCGTAAATACGTCGGGGTCACTAATATAAACGTAGAAGAATATGCTTTCTAGCGATTCGTAACGTTAAAGTCGAAGTTATTTATAAAACAATATTTTTCGAATTTATTTTAACTTTAATATTCTTCGTTGAATATAATCTTTTACTTGACTCAAAACTGAATTATCTCACTTGGTAGAATTTCGCACAGTTCTAACAAATCTTTTTATAATTAAAATTTCTCTTCCCAAAAACATAACCATTCTTTAAATTTCTATAATTTGAAGACCCCTAATAGGAAAAAGACAAATAACAATTATATATATATATACATATATATATATATATATATACATATATATATATATATATATATATATATATATATATATATATATATATATATATATATATATATATATATATATATATATATATATATATATACACCCATACATTCATATATATATATATATATTCAGACAAATAACAATTATATATATATATATATATACATATATATACATATACATATACATATACATATACATATACATATATATATACATATACATACATATATATATATATATATATATATATATATATATATATATATATATATATATATATATATATATATAAATACCCAAACATTCATATACATATAAATTTTCAAACATATATATATATATATATCAATGATAAAAAAATTATACGCACACATACATACATATATATATATATATATATATATATATATATATATATATATATATATATATATACATACATATACATATACATACATACATACATACATACATACATACATACATACATACATACATACATACATACATACATACACATACAAATGGCTATTGTTTAAACATATCTAATTAATATAAAATGCACACATAATAACAAAATAAACAAATATCACGAAAATACGTAAGATGAACCATCTTCATCTTAAGTAGGCTTCCAGGACTACAAATGTAGGTTGGAAAAACTCAATAACTGGAAATGTAAAAGTAAAAACATTAAAATTTAGTATTTAGTTTTTCTAAGTAATAAGATACGTGCTTACATTATTTTCGAAGAATTAGTTTCTAGGCTTTGAGGTTTAGTGCCTGTTAATACTGGCTGAGTCCAATTCATCTCGATTTTTGTTCTTTTGAAACGGTCAGTTCGGGCCTAAATAACGAGCCATGCCTAAAATTTTCTGCTATAAAATAAGCCGGACCGGGTCTAAAAAATCCGTGTATGGCTTTGTGGATTAGAGTAGGGGAGATGGGGGCTTTTTGATCTCTGGGGCACATTGATCTTTTGGCAATAACGTAATAATTTCTAAATAAAAATGCAATGCATAATTGTTTATGGTCTTTAATTGTTTTCCTTCTAATTTTAGTCCTATTTTATTTTCAACAATCCGCCGTTGAAAGTTGAAAAATACGAAAGTTTGTTTTGACCGGAGAAAAGTAAATTTTCACAACAGTTGAGTTTCTGTAATTACAAATTAGATAAATATTTTTTGGGGAAAATTAATTTTGCATTGTATAAACGTATGTCTAAGGCTTATTTTATTGCATATTTGAATTCTCAAGCAACATTTATTGATGAGATATCGCCATTTATAGTATGTTCCATGTCATGGGGGCTCTTTAATCCTTACCGATATGCGGTACGTTGATCTGTAGATCAAACTGCGCCTTGTCCTTAGATACTAAATGTACTCATTATCATGGCATTGGAGGTTTAGTTTAGTCCTATAATTTGATATTTTCTATTATTAATATTGCAAAAGCGCAATTCATTTTTTTCATATGTTTGGTTTGGTTTCACAATGGTTACCCAGTAAACATTGTAACCACTTTGTAACGTTTCTTAACCGTCACTTTTCGGTTACAAGAAACGCGTTTCTTTTTGGTTATTTTGCTCATCGGCTACGCGTTAAAGAAACGTTTCCTGCGTAAAGTTTCAGAAACGTTTCTTGAGTAACGCTTTAGAAACGTCCTCTATTATTTGCTCATGCAAATTATTACTGTTACTTGCTGTACGTTACAAAATGATTATCATGTTTACTAGGTACACACGTGTATATTGAATCTACAGGGCGGAGCAGGCCAACTAGTCGCCGCCCAACTAGTCGCTTTCCCGCTCCCGGTCGCTTTCCCGCTCCCGGTCGTTTTCCCGTTCCCGGTCGCTGTCCCGTTCCCGCTCACGTTTGCTCTCCCATTCCCGCTCACGCTTGCTTTTCCGTTCCCGCTCGCTGTCCGTTCCGGGTCGCTTTCCCGTTTCTATAATAGACAAGCTAACCCACAAACATTCATATATATATATATAGTCTTAGCAAATCTATTTTACGTTTTATAGGCTAACAGAAGTTATGAAAGAATGGAAAAGAGAAAATGAGCGTGAACGGGAACGGGAGAGCAACCGTGACCGGGAATGGGAGAGCAAGCATGACCGGGAACGGGAGAGCAAGCGTGAGCGGGAACGGGAAAGCGACCGGGAACGGGAAAGCGACCGGGAACGGGAAAGCGACCGGGAACGGGAAAGCAACCGGGAACGGGAAAGCGACCGGGAACGGGAAAGCGACTGGGAACGCGGAAAGCGATCGGGAACGCGGAAAGCGACTGGAATCGGGAGAGCAAGTTTGGAAGGAAACGCGAGCAAGAGAGAAAATCGATAACAAAACTTCTGAGCGGGAAAGCGACCGGGAGCTGGAAAACGACCGAGAGCGGAAAAGCGACCGGGAACGCGACGAAAACGGGAAAGTGGAGAAGGAAACGGGAGCGAGAGAGACAAACATTAGAAAAACCTCTAAAAACCCCGGGCAACGCCGGGTAACCCCGCTAGTATATATATAAATGAATGTTTGTATGTATGTATGTATGTATGTATGTATGTATGTATGTATGTATGTATGTATGTATGTATGTATGTATGTATATAGGTATGTTATTTATGCATTGCTACACCATTCATCCGATCGTAATGAAATTTTCACACAACCTTGAGAGTCAAGGGGAATCAAATATAGAGAAAAAAATTTTGAAATCCGTCACAAAATGAGCAGAGCAAAGCGGGTGAGCGAGCGGGAACTATATATATATGTATGTGCGTATGTATGTGTGTATGTATGTATGTGTATGTGCATGTATGTGTGTCTGTGTGTGTGTTTATATATGTACTAGCGGAGATACCCGGCGTTGCCCGGGTTTTTCTAATGTTTGTCGCTTTCTCTCCCGTTTCCTTTCCCACTTGCTTTCCCACTCCTACTCGCTTTCCCGTTTTCGGTCGTTTTCCCGCTGCCGGTCGCTTTCCCGCTCCCGGTCGCTTTTCCGCTCCCGGTCGCTTTTCCGCTCCCGGTCGCTTTCCCGCTCCTGGTCTTTTTCCCGTTCCCGGTCGCTGTCCCGTTACCGCTCACGTTTGCTCTCCCATTCCCGCTCACGCTTGCTTTTCCGTTCCCGCTCGCTGTCCGTTCCGGGTCGCTTCCCCGTTTCTATAATAGACAAACTAACCCACAAACATTCATATATATATATATATATAGTCTTAGCAAATCTATTTTACGTTTTATAGGCTAAAAGAAGTTATGAAAGAATGGAAAAGAGAAAATGAGCGTGAACGGGAACGGGAACGCAACCGTGACCGGGAATGGGAGAGCAAGCGTGACCGGGAACGGGAGAGCAAGCGTGAGCGGGAACGGGAAAGCGACCGGGAACGGGAAAGCGACCGAGAACGCGGAAAGCGACCGGGAACGCGGAAAGCGACCGGGAACGCGGAAAGCGACCGGGAACGCGGAAAGCGACCGGGAACGCGGAAAGCGACCGGGAACGCGGAAAGCGACCGGGAACGCGGAAAGCGACTGGAAGCGGGAGAGCAAGCTTGGAAGGAAACGCGAGCAAGAGAGAAAATCGATAACAAAACTTCTGAGCGGGAAAGCGACCGGGAGCTGGAAAACGACCGAGAGCGGAAAAGCGACCGGGAACGCGACGAAAACGGGAAAGTGGAGAAGGAAACGAGAGCGAGAGAGACAAACATTAGAAAAACCTCTAAAAACCCCGGGCAACGCCGGGTAACCCCGCTAGTATTTTTATAAAATCTTATTTGTTATAACAGCATTCTATATTATCTGTGATATAACAAAGAAATGCTACATGATAATATTATGATAAAACAACTCGTTACATTTTGGTTGCATTAGAAACGTTGCAGTAACTTCTTTTTGGTCGCAAATTACGTGTTAATTTTCCGTTTCATTGGAAACGTTGCAGAGACGTTTCTTTTTTGGTCGCAAATTACATGTTACTTTTTCGTTACATTGGAAACGTTTCTTTTTAGCCGCAAATTACATGTTACTTTTTCGTTACATTGGAAACGTTGCAGAAACGTTTCTTTTTAGTCGCTTTGGGCCAGGTAACATTTTCATAACCAGGTAACTGAAAAGTAACGGACAAGAAACGTTACAAAATGGTTACCATGTTCGCTTGGTAGACATTGTCAGCGAAATACAGAGCAAGGTACAACACAGGTTAAAGTAATGGAAATAGCAATGTCAAACCTTAGTTAACAGCAAAAGAAAGCCCTGTTCTAGACTATGACTGTTCTGTGTTGAAAATCAATGAATATGTTGTGGTTAGATTTAAAACAAAAAAGAAAGTTAATCACTATATTGGTCAAATAATGTCAAAAGATGGTGAATTAGTAATAAAGTGCATGGAAAGGGAAGAGATGTCATCACTCAATTTTATTTGCGCAAAATGATGAACTATTTCAATTTGCAAGAGAGGACATTGTTTTTATACTTCCAGATCCAATTCAGCATGGCGAGTCAGTCGTCGCTTAGTCTTTCCATTTGATTTATCAATTTTTCAGAACCTGTGTTAAATGATTATTATTATTAATAAAAGCTATTATACCTGTCTTCATATGTTTTTTGAGAGAACTGGATGTGGGATCGTATTGAATTATACCTAGGATCAATGTGCCCCATGGGGGAATCAAAGTGCCCCGTATGTGGGGCACTTTGATCTTTTTTAGGGCTTGCACAAAAGTTCAATTTAACAATAGTTCTCTTACATTATAAAATGTCAAACTGAATTGAATACATAGAAGAGATGTTCCTCCATGTAATAAAAAAAAGTAGATTTTTTGAACGGCTTGACTGTTATCGCCAAAAAACCTCAAAAGAGATCTCTCCTACTGCACTGTGATTTTAGAGTCTTCAGACGGGCCAGACCAAGATATTTTGCCAAGTATATAGAAATTTTAAGCCTATAACAGCAGACCGGGGCCCAAATTGGACGGGTCGGGCTGGGCCTAGAATTTGGGCTTATGAAACGGGCTTGGCCAAGTTGTTCACGGGCCGGGCCATAAAAATCGTCCCGTGCAGTATTCTAATATCGATGCACGGTTCAAATTCTCTAATTTCAAGCGAGCGAAGCCACGACGTGGACTGCTAGCCTTCTCATATACGAGTAGCTTGTGGAGACAACCTAGGAAGAGAAAAACAAATACATGACAACAAATGTATTCAACTAAACATTTCTGCTTTAGGCAAAACAGTTATTGAGATTATTTTATTTTCAGAGCAGACATCACAGCTTTCATTTACAAATATAAGTTCGCAAAATAGTTTGGTAATCATAATACAGTATAAAATAATCAACACTTCATAAGTGGCACTAATACCAGCATTTCTGAGTCAGCCTTATTATGATTTCTGTTCTGACTTTACTTGCAAATTATTTAAAGAAGAAGAACTGGTGGCTTGGCTAAACGACAAACCCAATTCCTCTATATTGTCGAATGAACTCATGACACTACCGCTGCTTGGCACAGTACACGTTGGCACAGGGCTAAGAGGTATAGTTTGTCTCGCATGGGAAGTAGAATTTGAGTCATTTCCACCATTTAAGGAGCACTTTTTTAATTGAGAACGAGATTCAAATGGATGAAAAGGATCAAAGGGAGATGAGGCTACATCGCTGGCAAACTCCCCCAATCCAAGAATCTTCTTAATCACATCACTAGAATATTTACAGTCCCTCAGCTGAACAAAAATGCCTTCAGATATTTTCAAAATTTCATCTACCTTTAATCTTCCTGGGAGATCGTTTATGTACTGCAAATACAAATCAAATTCATTTTCATTAAAAACACAATATAACTCTCATATGACAAATGGCATAGCGAAAAGAAAAGGAAGAGTGGGGTTGAGATAGTACTTTTGGTTAACTAAATTTCAATTTTTTTGTACCTATATCTTTCGATTATAATTTTCTATAAAACCTAATATGCATGGAAAGCTTTCAACGTCATGCAGAGTTGATAGATGTCATTCATGATTTTGGTGGTTTAATTCGACATTTAAATTTTGTAGATACTTTTTTAAAATTCTTACTGAACTATAAATCAAACAGTTAAACCTATGAAACTTCGAATAAATATTTGATCTCCAGTTGTTAATTGCTATTAATTGGAGTATGGGTTTATGAAAAAATTATAACATCTCTGGGACATTTGTTTGCTTAGTATAGTGGTAAGTAGAGGTGCACTGACTATCGGTGTCAGCTGATAATCAGTATTGGCTGATAAGTGCTGTTTTATTTTTGCTATATGCAGAGAATATGTTTTCAATTAATACACATTGATAAATCAATTTGTTTTACACATTTCTAATCAAATAAACCAATAAATAAGCACATAGAAACATAAAATTCTCAGCTTTTTTGCAGCCAGACAAGTGGCTTTAGTACTCTAGTTGGTTGTGGACTTACAACAGAAGCCAACTTCTTAACACCATTGGCGTGTCATTGTATTTCAAACTGTTTTTCTGTTATTAACTGTCAATTTAGAAAAATTCGAAACCAAGCTTTTATTAAAGCTCCCACCCATAATAGTAGAGAGACGTAGAAGAGACTATAACAAACATGGAGTGGGTGTAAGTGAAAATCGTTGGTGTTGCAATCGTTCCATATACTAATTTGAATCTAATAGAAACTAGACTATCAGGGCACTTATTAGAAACAGTGGCAAGCATGCCAGCCTGTAATGCAGCATATTGTGCTTCAAATCCCGACTTGGTAATTTTAAAATATTTATGACAATTTTAGCTCGTTGATTTCCATATTAACATAACATTTTATAGAATAAGAATCGTTTACGACATTGGCGTTAAATAAATTTGATTTGATTTGATAAGATATGCTTATAATATTATAGATCTAAATTTTTTAAACTGCAGTAAACCAAAATTTTCATTATTAAAAACAGAATTCAACAAACTAATACTACTTTCATTCCTCTGAATAACTTAACAATTAATGAAAAATATGTAACATAACATTTTTTTTTCAAAAAACAGTTTTTAAAAACACACTTTTATATTTGTCACTATACAAAATACATAAACAACAAGCATATTAGCATAGACAATAAAATAGTTCGACGAAAACATCACAAATATTTCTTTAATAAAATTTTGTCAATCGATCCGAAAATTTGATAGAATGCATTGTTAATCAGTTTGGAGGTATGTTTAAATTTTGAAGTCTCTAGTTCATCGGGAAGTTAGTTTAAAATAGATTGCAAAGTTTGACGACAGACAGACAGAGAAGTCAAGTTAAGTAAAAGTGTGTAAAAATTAAAGAATTCCTTAAGTAAAAATATCATCATTGGAAAGATTTTTCTACAAGTATTTATTTTAACTTTTTTTACTAACCTCCATTTTGAATTGTTCTTATAATAACAGATAAAATATTAAAAAAAATCTTTTTAAAATACCACATTTTTGTGAACTAAAAAGAAGAAAATAATTTGTTACTGGGCTGTGTGAGAAATGTCTTGATGGAGGCATGCATTAATTGTGGACATTTGTATAACGAACAAGCCATAATTTTTTAAAACTTAAAACGTGGGACGCCTTTTATATTTATATTAAAAAAGCGGGTCTATCTTGCTTAAAAGTTACCAGATGGTTAGTTTGAGTAAAAGGTGTTCCACGTTTTAAGTTTTAACAAATTATGGCTTGTTCGTTATAAGAATGTCCACAATAATTGCATGTCTCCATCAAGACATTTCTCACACAGCCCAGAGAAAAATTATTTTCTTCTTTTTAGTTCCCAAAAACGTGGTATTTTAAAAGGTTTTTTATTTGTATTATATATATATATATATATATATATATATATATATATATATAAGACTCTACTAGGAATCGAACCCACGTGTCTACGGCAACACCGCCTCGCCTAAATGCAAGCGCTTTTACCAACTGAGCCACCGACCATCACCAAAAATGATGGCTAGAAGTCTCAGTCTTTCGGAGCTACTTAACATTAGACTACGACTATGATAGGCTCAGAACACCTTACTTCGGCTCGACTCGACAGCTAGTCTGCTGCCAGATAGGTAATTTTTTGCGAAGTGAAACACTGGGTTGAAATGTTTCAAGAGCTTACAAATAGGATGACTAACTGTCACCAGGGCCGGCCTTACGAATTGCGGGGCCCAATTTAACGAATGCTTGCGGAGGCCCACCTGATTTTTTTTTTACAATAACTACTATTAATAAAATTATTGAAACACATTTATTATACAAAAAAACATAACTCCACAAACGAATCAATAAACAATAATAAAAATATTACAATGAATTTAAACAAAACAGTTCTTGTTATTGTCATAATAAACAAATAATCTATAAGTCAAAGTGGATCTTTCTTGCTTTTTTGCTTGCGAAATCTTTTAGAATTTTTTCATAATTAATTTCTCTACTTATAGGAGATTCAATTGATATTAGTGCCAAATTGTTTAGTCGTTCTTGGTGAATTACTGACCTAAGGTAGGTTTTAATTAATTTTAGTTTTGAAAAACTTCTTTCACCGGAAGCGACTGTAACTGGAATTGTCATCAGTATTTTTAGGGCTATGAACAAATTTGGAAATGCAGTTGACCTATCATTACAAGCCAAATATTTAAAGAGTTCTTTGGGTTTTTGTTGTTGAACGGGCAGTATTGGCTTAATTGCCTCCATTTCTTCGGAAAGCATGAACCCTTCTATATCTTTTGTAATGTCTGTCAAAGCAATTTCTAGGTCGGCTGAATGTTTTCTGAGATCTTCTTTAGACATATTCTGAAAATTATATAGAAATCCAAAAAGTTTATGGTGTTCTTTCAGCTGCATAAACCGTGGTTGAAGAGATTGCAATGCTTTGTCTACAACTTGATTGAAAAAATTTACCCGGAATTCTGTCTTGGGGTCTAAAATTGGTTCGTCAGAAGATTCATAAAGAAACATTTTCTTTTTCTTGTAACAGCGCTTCTGTTGAAATATGGGTTCAACTTCTAACTCATTTGCAAGCTCATTGGCATCAATCAATGCAGCTTCAAAGCCTGTCTCTCGGTATGTCTTCAACCAATCAAACAATTTTTCAAAAGATGTCAGCCCCGCGGCAATGTCTATGGTATTGCTTTGAAGTTCCATGCTAGTAAAATTTACTTGAAACAATAAAGAGTGCCAAAAGCATAGTGCAACCAGAAACCTATAATTTGTCATTTGGCTAACTAATGATTCAGCCTCACTTTTCCCTTGAGCATCATTTGTGCTTTTTGCTAGTTCTTCTAAAGCATCACACACTTCTGCGGCTTGAAATCGTACAGCTTTAACACTTTCCATTCTACATTCCCATCTTGTTTCTGATAATGGTTTAACAGACAGGCCTTTCACATGCTTTTTAAAAACAGTCCATCTTTTTGTAGATGAAGCAAAAAGGGTGTAAATACGCTGCAGGGTTCCAAAAAATGTCATGGCATCTGAACACGTTTTAGCCATATCTCCTAGAACAAGATTAAAATTATGGCACACACAAGGAGTATAGAAAGCTCGTGAATTTCTTTCCAAAAGTCGTGCTTGCACTCCAGAATTGTGCCCTTTCATATTAGCTCCATTGTCATACCCTTGTCCTCTGATGTTTTCAACATCTAGTCCTAGCATTTCAATTTCTTTCACAAGAGTGTTAAATAAATTTTCACCAGTGCTGCTCTCAACTATAATAAACTTTATAAAATGTTCATAAATTCCTGCTGGGACATCTGAGTGTGTGCCATCAGCGACATATCTTAGCACCATTGACATCTGTTCCTGATGGCTGATATCAGGAGTGCAGTCAAGAATCACTGCAAAATACTTTGCCGACTTAATTCTAGCAATAATTTCCTGTAGAACAGCTTGGCCTATAGTATCAATAATTTCATCTTGTATGGTCTTGCCTAAATAATGATCATGAATGTCTTTGTTAATAATTTTCTGTATATGATCTTGGATAACTGGATCAAATTTTCCTAGCAATTCAATGACGCCTAGAAAATTGCCATTATGTGGATTTCCAATTTGTTCTTCAGACCCACGAAATGCCAAGTTCTTTTCTGCCAAAAACTGTACAGAAGCAACAAGTCGCTCAAAGACTTGATTCCAGCGTTTTGTTTCCTGTCTTATTAATTTTTCATTTAATGTATCAACAGTTAATCCAGTAGATAACCTTTGCTGCAGTTCATAGCAATTAAGTGTACATTGCAAATGTTTTTTTGATTTTTCATGATCCTCTAATCTTGTATGAATATTTGACCAGCTGTCAAATCCAGAAGTAGCAAGTGCAGAATCAGAATTTGTGTCAAAAAGTTTGCAATAGTAACAGTAAACTTTATCAAATGATTCAGAATATATTAGCCATGGTCGTTCTATAACTTCCCCATTTTTACCAATGCTTTTATTAACTCGTCGTCTCTGTTTCTCTGTCTATCTGTTTCAAATCTTGCAATCAATTTTTGAGTCACTTCCTGATGATAGATTTTTTTCAAATTTTGCATACATGCTCAAAATAGAAGACAATGCAATATTCAATTATTAGTTTTACAATAAGTCAATTAATTTAGTTAATTTTAATTAATTTATATATATTTATGTATATGTGTACGTGTGTGTGTTTATTATATTTTTTTATCTAGAAATTTATGTATATGTGTTTGCAAAATTTGTGTTTTAATTACATATAAAAGCATTGGGTTTTAAAAATTCGTTTTTAATTTACTTGTTTAATTTTCTTTTACAGTGAAATTTCGAAAAATGTAACCCTTTTTCATTTTGCGGAAAATTTTCTACAGTGATCTTAGGGGGTCCTTTGTTCACTAAATAATCTCTGACATTTTGATTTATTTTATTTGGCCATGTAGCAGGGTCATCTTTTATCTTTAAAATATCACATAGTGCTGGGTTTGAATTTTCTTCTCTTGATTCTGAAATATCCTCATTATCCTTGTGTGTGTTAACAGATATATTTATACATAATTCAGATGTATTTTGTTGAGCATTACATCCAGAAAGAAAACTACTACTAGCTTCTTCTGATGTAATTTCTTTAGAAATATTTGTTTCACTGTCCTCTGACTCGACTTGTTTGTCTGATTTTTCAGTTTCAAACAGATCTACTGATTTACTCAAATATTTATCTAACGCAATTTTTTCTTTTTCTGCTTCAGTTTTCTTTACCTTAGCTAAGGTTCTCTTCATGTTACCACTTAGATATTTTCTACCGACGTCCCTTTGTCTTTTACTCATATTTTGGCTTGTGTTCTTCAAAACTAGAAACTATTATTGACAATGGCAACTATTAATGAAAAATTAACGGATAAAATTACAAAAATACTGTTAGATTTTAGTTTGGTTCGGAAAACCGCAATGTTTATTTTTCACCAGAAATGAAAAGTGAATTCGATAAAACAGGGATGTGCCTCCATGTATATAGTATGTTATAAACAAATCAAAGCCGATTTTATGTGCATTGATAGAAATTTATAAAAAAAAATTACTGCCATTTATAATGATATGCTATAAATTGCGGGGCCCCTACCAAGCGCGGGGCCCTATTTGGAGCAATCGGTCAAATCGGCCTAAGACCGGCCCTGACTGTCACCACAAGTAACGCAAATATTTATAAGACTCTACTAGGAATCGAACCCACGTGTCTATGGCAACACCGCCTCGCCTAAATGCAAGGGCTCTTACCAACTGAGCCACCGACCATCACCAAAAAATGATGGCTAGAAGTCTCAGTCTTTCATAGTCGTAGTCTAATGTTAAGTAGCTCTGAAAGACTGAAACTTCTAGCCATCATTTTTTGGTGATGGTCGGTGGCTCAGTTGGTAAGAGCGCTTGCATTTAGGTGAGGCGGTTTTGCCGTAGACACGTGGGTTCGATTCCTAGTAGAGTCTTATAAATATTTGCGTTACTTGTGGTGACAGTTAGTCATCCTATTTGTAGGCTCTTGAAACATTTCAACGCAGTGTTTCACTTCGCAATATATATATATATATATATATATATATATATATTAGGGTTGCACTGAAAACCGGCCATTTTTCAGAATCTGATCAAATCCGGCTCCGGCCGGATTTGGAGCCGGATTTAACAGGCAGAGCTGAATCATCCAAATCATCAGTTAATTCAAGATGTCCCAACAAGATGGAACTCAACATTCTTCATGTTGCGGCGGCTGTTAGAGCAGCGTCAAGCAATTACACTGTATTGCGCTGAGAATGACTCTGTCACTAACTTGTCAGCAAATCAGTGGTCTGCTGCTGAAAATGTTGCTACTGTTTTAGACATGTTTGAGGAATTAACAAGAGAGCTCAGGTCATCATCAGCATCAATATCTCTGGTTATTCCTATGGTTCGAGTTTTCCTGTCAATTTTGGCGAAGGAGGGCCAGGATGCTAATTTAAAAACAATGAAGGCCACACTGCTAAATGCTGTTAACATCAGGTTTAAAAGAATAGAAAATAACCGTGTCTATAATGTGGCTACACTAATTGATCCAAGGTTTAAATCCCGCTTCATGAACGATACAGTTTGTACTGAAACTAGGGCTGGAGTTGTACTTGCTGCTACTAATTTGTTTGTTCAACAGAATCATGATTTGGAATTATCATCAGAAGAGGTGCAATTCCAGCCGCCAGCAAAGGTTGGACGAGTAGATGAATCCACCTCAAAACTGTGGGACTGTTACGAAGATTTTTTGGAAACAGAAAACCATTCAAACATCAGATCGCTAAGCATTCAAGATAACATCAACGATGAGCTGTCGACTTTCTTGGGTGAACCATTGCTGCAGCGACAGGAAGATCCAGTTATGTGGTGGAAGTTTAATGCTGGCAGGTTTCCAGCGCTGTCAAAGGTAGCACAAATCTACCTTGCAGCACCACCCACTAGTGTACCAGCAGAGAGACAATTCAGCGTAGCCAGGGACGTTATCACTGAACATCGCTCAAGATTGCTCCCTGAAAATGCTGAAAAATTAATATTTCTAAAATACAACGCTTCTCTAATTTAATTTGAACACTGCTGTTTTAATAATTTAGCATTTGAAATAAATTGATCCTGTTTATTATTTTTTGTTTATTGTTTATTTGAAATAAAGCTGATACTGTCTGTTGGTTACTACGTTGGTTTTTAATGATAACATGCAATTGAACAAAAAGATGAATAATGAATAATAAAAAAATGACAAGACCGGCCCCGGCCAGATTTTGAATTATGAATCCGGTCAGAACCGGCCCCGGCCGGATTTGAAAAACCCAGGTCCGGTGCAGCCCTAATATATAAATATATATATATATATCTCCAACATAGATATATATGTGGTGGAAGTTTAATGCCGACAGGTTTCCAGCGCTGTCCAACATATATATATATATATATATATATATATATATATACATGTTTATATATAATATAAACAATCCACAATACCTGAAGCATCGAGATCATAATTGTTATAACTCATTTGATAATGACAAAACATATATATATATATATATATATATATATATATATATATATATATATATATATATATATATATATATTATATAAATATATATATATATACCCTTGGACAAAAAGACAAGCAGACAGACAAGAAAAGAAGTTATGAAAAACGTGGTAAAAAATAGAACTTGTGTGGTGAATTAAATTGCCTCTTTGTACTTTGTAATACATAAAAAATTGTGTACACGTCTATTTATTTTGATCAAGAAGGGATGCAACTCAAGGACCACACCAGGTGCAATATGTTTTGCTACACCTCTGCAAATAAAACGTAATTAAGCCAACCTTCAATATTTCAGAAAATCCAAAATTGTTTTCCATTATGACTGACTTGGAAACATCAAGAATGGCAAGACAAATCAGGAGATGAAAATTTTTGCAGGGTAGGCCAGTCCACAATACCTGAAGCATCGAGATCATAATTGTTATAACTCATTTGATAATGACAAAAATAGTTGTAATAAATGCTGACTCTAAGCATTTTATTCCTAGTTCACATAGATAATGCTCACTGAACTCATACAAAAGAGACATACTCCATGATGATGCGTGTGAAGTTAGCCTCGAGGCTGGCAATGCTAATTAAAAAAAAAAAAAAATTGCTTGCACATGGGCTATGCTATACATTGTTGGATAATAGTAATAATAATAATAATAGGATCGATTAGAAGCGCCAGTTGCTAAGCTTCAGAGGCGCCGGGAACGACTCGTGCATATGGGATCACACAGTGTTACCTGCCACCCGCACGTGTCTCCGAAATCGGAATGTGCCGAACCCTATTATGGGGTATAAAAAATGAAATCGAATGGTATATTTGGATTGTCTTCGGTTCAACAAATAAAAAAGTTATAAGCGAAAAACGACGATTTTCCGCCGAAAATTGCATATTTATTATTTAAGTTAAATAAAGGTTTCTTAAAAATAAAATTTGAACGTGTTAACGAGTAGCGACTTTGCATATTTGAATATTTTGCATAATTAGCCACAGTGAGCTAGACTCGATTGTCCAATCGCAGCGTCTGTTTATGTTTCGCTTTCTCGGTTTCTTTGGTATACGGTCCGACGTTTTATTCGATAACTTTTTTATTTATTAACTTTGAGAAGCGAAAGTTATATTGTTGGATTTGATATTGAATTATCTAAAAACAAGCGTCTCGGATATACCCAGTGCAGAAGTTTAAAAAAAGATCGATTTTCTCAAAGAAGAGCCAAGGTTGATTTTATGCAATTTTCGGCGGAAAATCGTCATTTTTCGCTTATAACTTTTTTATTTGTTGAACCGAAGACAATCCAAATATATCATTCAATTTCATTTTTTATACCCCATCCAACAATGTATAGCATAGCCCCAGTGCAAGCAATTTTTTTTTTTTTTAATTAGCATTGCCAGCCTCGAGGCTAACTTCACACACGTTCCATGATGTGATATTGTGTAATATTTGAATGTTCATCATATGATTGTGTGTGCGTGTATATGTGTGAACCAATATTCAATGATATAAGTACTGACATAATTTATGTCACAAAAGTACCAGAGGCACAGGTCTCAACAATACCTCTGCTCGAGAAAAAACATTGATATATTATATCAATCTACAGTAAAAAATGATTAAACTAAGCTATTCTTGAAAAAAAAACAACTATCTTTATATATGAATGTATTCACAAAAACAAACCTCCCATAGCATCATAGTTTCAGGAAAGTTGAATTCTCTTTTAAAAAGAATGAGAAGCCAACGAAAACAGAAGAACATGTTGAGGGAATCGTTTTTCTCTGCAGAAAATTCACCGTATACAATAATTTTAATACAAACTTAAAAACATCAAACTTTAATTGAATGTGAATCAAGCACCTTTGAAGTAAACATACCAAGATACAATGTTAATTCTGGGTCAACAAATGATAAAAGTGTCTTTAATTGCAGTAACTGATTCTTAGTAGCTTGTTGGTCCTTCTCAAAATTCTTTGACTGAAAAATGTATTTATATACAGTATAATCTCACTATAACATACCCTGGATATAACATGCAATTGGGTATTGATATAACATACTGAAATTTTGGTTCTGTGCATTTGGGTCCTTATTACAATATTAACCATGTATATAACAAGTTTTTAGCCCATTTATAAAGCATGATAGACATAATAAAGGCTTATTTCGACTGTGGGAAAAAACAAAGTGACACTCAGGTTATCGATCTCTGGTGTCCTCATTCCCAAATTCCCAGACTCAGTTATTGACGCTTTCTTGCATCTATTAGTCAGCATAGCGTTGTAGGCTGTCAGCACATGTTTTAAACAGTGGAAAGTGCTAGCTCATATTTTGTTTCATTTCGAGAGTTTTTTAAACATGTCTAGGAAAAGTAAAGCAATCACGCCGGAAGAAAAAAAAAAATATGTGAGCAGTTAGAAAATAAAACATGTTCACAAGTTAAAATTTTTCAGCAATATAATCTCAGCAAATCTACAGTTAATACAATATGGACTCAGAGAGAAAAATTGAATTATAAAATTACTGAAGGTGCTAAGAAAATCAGACGATCAAGTTATCAACATCTTGAAGATACATTATATAAATGGTTTGTTCAAGCTAGATCACAAAGCATCCCAGTTAGTAAACCACTAATAAAGAAAAAACGAGGGACTTGGCTCAGAAACTTGGTCACTCTGAGTTCAAGTGTAGCGATGCCTGGCTCGATTGGTTTAAGAAACGACATTAAATTACTTTCTGAAAATGTTGCTCCAATTCAGGCCATTGCTGAATCGAAACTGATGTTGCACATCATACTCGCTACCTACAATGAAAAAGATATCTTTCCACTGTTGTTAGTCCAGAAAAGCAATGCAAGGCATTGCAGATGGTTCAATGATTCTTGGAGTCATCTGATGTGCTTAAAACTGAGCAGTTATTCACAATGCTGAATAAGCCAGATCCTGCCATTAGAACAGGCTGCACTTTATCTTGGAATCAGAAAAAAGTGACAGACTAAATAGACAATAATAAAGCACTATTTACTGCTTCTCTGACATTTCCTGTGCAACAAATAAAAAAAATGATTTTTACAATGATTTTATAGCTTATATAACGGAAGAAAATACAGGAACATAATTTCTGGAAGGTTCTGAATGGCAATTAAAAAACTATATTTCGCATGAAGCTTATTGTAGGCACTTCTAATGGTTGTAAAAAGTTCATTTTTTGCATGCAGGTATATCCAGTGGCAATACATATATCTGTTTTTAGATTAAAAAAAAATTATACACTAAAATATGAAAAATAATAAAAAATATAATTTATAAAAAACAATGCTTATATACAAATGTAGTAAAAGCTTAAACATAATATTTAAGTGTAAGTAATAAATTTTTTTAGACCAAACTGCGTTCGGAAGTTAAAAGCGTTGAGCGAATGTCAAATATATATACACCCAACGCTTTTATCTTCAGAACGCAAAGTTTGGTTCGAAAAATGTTATTACTTAAATATTATTTTTAAGCTTTAAGTACATTTGTATATAAGCGTAGTTTTTATTTTTAATATGTTTTATTATTAATGCTAGATTTCGATAAATGTATCAGGTTTTGAAAACTTCAATTTTATGTTTAAGTTTTTCAAAGCTTGGGATTCAGATTTTAATTTCTCAAAACACTGGGTTCCTGTGGGGTTTCACTTTTTCAAAAATCCGGGTCCGGGTGTTACACTTTCAAAAGCTCGGGTATCCGAAAAAGACCGGGTAGTACCGAACTTCAGATTCAGGTCTGGTACTCGTGACATCCCTACTTATTACCACAAAACTTATGCTATAAATTTATTTAGCCATTCAGCATTAATGGTGACTGAACAAATTTGTGCTTTTGAGTATTTGGAAGAACTTGAAAAATTAAAATGCAAAGATGAAACATGTGAACCGTTAAAAACATCGTTTTTCACAAATCCTTGTCAGAGCTAGAGTGCATTCTGCCTGGGCTAAATTAAAAGAGTTATCTCCTATCTTGACTACCTGTGGTGCATCTTTTCATATGAAAGGAAAGGTGTATAGGGCTGGTGTCCAAAGTGTTCTTGTTCATGGCACAGAAACATGGTCTATGAATGTGGAAAATCTACGAAGCTTTGAAAGGGCCGAGCGTATGATGGTTAGATGGATGTGTGGTGTTTCGTTGAATGATCGTGTACGCAGTGTGGATTTGTATAGCCTTCTGAATGTTCCTTGTGTGGCTGATGTGGTGAGGCATGGAAGAATGAGGTAAGGTTGTTTGGACATTTTGAGCAAAAAAGTGCAGATAATTGGGTTTTGGCATGTAGAAATGTGGATGTTGTAGGAATGAAAGAAAAAGGTAGAAGTAGGAAGACTTGGTGGGAATGCGTGAAAGAAAGATATGGATGCCCTTGGCCTAAAGCGGCAGTCTGCCCTGGATCGGGAGTTGTGGAGGGGCATGATACAGAAAAAACTTCCAATCCTAGCTTAGCTTGGAATAGGGACGTTTTAAAAATTATTGACGATGATTTATATAAACTTGAATTCATAAACTAACCAGCATCTTGATGAATCCAGCAAAGCACCAAAATGCATCAACTTCATGCTCCATGACAACTAGAATAGGAGAGAGTAAGTCACTCATTCCCTGCACATAACCTAAAATATAAAAAAGACCGCTTTGAAAGTGACCCGAAGAAATTTATTTATTGATCAAAACCAGTTTTGATATGAAATTCAATTTAGTAGCAATAGAAAGAAAGTATATATTAGAGATGGGAATCGAACCGAACACACCAAACTCGAACCCTACTTTTTAACGAACCGAACCCGAACTTAGTTGTTGACCGAACCGAACCGAACCGAACCCGAACTCTGTTTCGCTCGGATGGAACCGAACCCGAACGAACCCATGCTAAATTCATCTAACCTATTTTTTTAAATTTAAATTATGACTATGAAATATTCTTGAAATAAAAATCGTTATTTTGTTTTCTGTATTTAATATCGTTGTTATTGTTTGTCTTATGAAAGCTTATGCACATCTTTGTTGTTATGTTTACTTTCTTTTTCGCGTAGCTTATTACACCGTGCGGTCGTGTTGCTTGAATTACCTATTTTGTTGTATTTATTATATAGAACTTAAATAATATGGCAAATACTACTAAGCTAGTAAACGGTTCTAAATGGAGCAAGCAAGAGCTGGAAATGTTTGTTACAAAAAAAAAGGCACGCTTATTATTATTATTATTATTAAACAGTTGATAACGCAACATATGTCAACAACATGACTATGAGTGAGCAAAGAGCTCGAATGAGTACAGAAACATTAAAAATGTAATTTTTTTTCAATACAATATGGTACCTTAATTTTTTTAAATGTCTTGAATTAATAAACTTTGACTATATTTTAATGCAATTATCATCGAATCTAGCTCGAGGCATAGCTATCCCGAACCGAACCCGAACTTTAACAACTAGCGAACCAAACTGAACTCGAACTGTAAGCACTACCGAACCGAACCGAACCTGAACTGTAACCACTAGCGAACCGAGCCGAACCCGAACTCTTAAATTAGGGTTCGATTCCCATCTCTAGTATATATCATGTTCTGTAAGATGAGACTTTCTAGCAAATGCTACTAGAATAAGTTTGTCAATTCTCTAAAATAAATGTTTGAGCTAAATTTTTATTGTTGAAAAACAAAACATTTTTCCAATGCTTTTATCTACTCGTCGTCTCTGTTTGTCTTTCTGTTTCAAATAATTTTTTTAAAATAAGTTTAGCTTCAAATCTTGAAGCAGCTCATCATGGCTTGTTCTACAATGCTTTTATCTACTCGTCGTCTCTGTTTGTCTTTCTGTTTCTCTGTCTGTTTCAAATCTTGCAATCAATTTTTGAGTCACTTCCTGATGATAGATTTTTTTCAAATTTTGCATACATGCTCAAAATAGAAGACAATGCAATATTCAATTATTAGTTTTACAATAAGTCAATTAATTTAGTTAATTTTAATTAATTTCATTTTTATATGGGAAGAAAAAATTATAATAATTATAATTATTATAAATTATAAATTATTATAAATAATATAAATTATAAATTATTATAAAATTATAAATAATTATAATTAAATAATTATAATTATAAGAAAAAATTGATTGCAAAATTTGTGTTTTAATTACATATAAAAGCATTGGGTTTTAAAAATTCGTTTTTAATTTACTTGTTTATTATATGTTCAGATTATATTCCAGGTAAAAATAGTTGAGCAAAATATGTTAATTAAGTGCTAGTCAAAATTAAATTTAATGTAAGGTGTTTCTGTAATAATATTACTTTTTGGTAACTTGTAATCGTAACTACTTTTTTTATTAATAGTAATATATTACTTTTATTGAGTAACAAAAATGTTTGCTAATAAAAAATTAATAAAAGTTTCATTGTCAAGATTAAAATTAGTGAAATTTGGCTCTTATGACAGCTTCTTTTCTTTTAAAAATAAATGTTGACAGCAAATCTCTTATTCTTGTAGCGGCCGATCCAAGGGGCCCAAAGGTTTTAAAAAAAAATTTAATTTCAATTTTTTACTTAGCTTGCAACTTTATTTTGTTCAACTGAAGCCTGAGGCTCTATCTTTAATAAAGTCACCAGTAGACCTTCAATATTTCTCATATTTAGCAGATATTTTAAAATTTGGAGATTGAACAGTTCACTGACGCAGCCACAAAGCAGTTTAATGGGTTCCTAAGTCTCTGTAAATAGCTAAAAACTGCCTGACCAAAACAGTATTTCTCAGCAGGTTTCTGTAGGGTTTTATGCAAAACATTGGAAATGCCATAGCGCAGGTCATGGCTATACGGAAGGTTTTTGAAGACAAAAGAGGCATTATGGATAAAAACATTATATTGAGTTTTCATCAGTGCATCAGAAATTACATAACAATCAGAAAAAAATTAAGAACTCCAAGGATTTGAAAAAAAGAATTACAAGCAAATGCTCTCGCAGGTGTCCCAAAAAAGTAATATAAAAAAAAATTAGGGCTGTGCATACATAAAAAATATCACGGGACATTGGTTGTCTTGTTCACAACCCTACAGAGAAGTCATCAGAGGCAGATATGGGTAAAGAGTTCTGGAGGTCTGGACATCCCTTCTTAAACAACTCACATCTAAGTAACTGTAATAGCAATATATTAATTTTTAAATAAATGGTTCTCAACACTGGCCACACCTTACCATAAAATTTTGAAAATAAGTCAAATTAAGCATCAATCAAAACCAGAAATGTACACCTACCAAGATCAAAGTCATACATGCAGTGAGTGAGAAGTATATCATTAAGTATTGCAAGATTTGAGTTACTTTCTCCTTGATAGAACTTATGACATCGGTCAGTCCTTAATACATCTTTTTCTGAAAAAAACAACATCCATATTTTAAATACCATTTGTATATATAGCTAAGTTGGAAAACTTGATTAAAAAGTAATAATACAAAAGCATTTTTGCTGAATGAGACAATAAATATCTAATAGCCATACACTGAAGGTGAAAATTTGTTACTTATGTTTTCTTAATAATGACACTGATGAAATTTTATTTCCCAATGAATAATCACAATACAATGCTATGTTCAACAGTCTTCCATATATATATATATATATATATATATATATATATATATATATATATATATATATATATATATAAATGACTGTTTGTCTTCTACGCAGACCCTGAATGTCACTGTGTTAATCTGTTCAACTCAGACCCAACTGATTGCATATCTTGATGATTTTGCTTTACACATGGCTTCAAATCGTTCGAAGTTAAATCCTGTAAAACCAAATTCATTTGCTGTACAACATTAGCATTTAGAAGTTTCGCAATTTTGCTGGCATCAATTTATCACAACTTGGAAGCTCTCATGGATCAGAAAACTCTCATTCGAAGCTCATCTGACAATTGTATTTAGCCAAAGCTTTGCTGCCGGAGACCATAGAAACACTAGGAGACAGCATCACGATAATAATTAGAATTGATTATTACAAGTCTTTTGGTTCGAGCTCCTCAATAGACAGTATGGACCATGAACAGTCATAATGAGTTGGCACAACAATCTGCCATTCGTATGATGCATGATCCTACGCACTCTTTGAAAACTATGAAGAATTTTGAAGAGTAGATGCTGCATGCTTTGTTATTGAGTCCAGATTTGAAAAGGTGGTTAACACTCGGTATAGCTAAACCATGGACGTCTATATAATAGCATCTGGACAATCAGCCAAATCCTTATGAGCTGTTGTGTTGTACCCAGTTGGTCCAATATCTATTTAGCTGTTCGGATTCGAGTTGTTCGGTCTGCGTTTGGATTTATAGTTATAAAGCCTGTACTGGTTACTTTTAACATTGAAAATGTTGATAACATTGAAATATTTAATAATATTTATCGTTGAAATTACGCTTTAGTTTAGTGACTGCGCTCAACACTTGTTTATTTAAATATAGCTATTTTTAGCTGTACGCTATCGTAAGTTTGTCTAGATTGACGTTTGGAAACAGTTGGGATTGCTACTATTTTGAACAATTGGATTTATTTCTGTATTATAAAAATTTTTATTGCTAAAAATGCAGCACAAGGGCCAGGCATATCGTTGCAAAACAAACTACAAAAGTGATCCGGAACTATCGGCGGGCGAAAATAAACCTATAAATGACAATATACTTCTACAGAAATATAATTAAAGCAAATCCTCGAAAAGACTGGAAACCAACTGCCAGTTCAAAAATTTGCTCAATTTTTTTCAATGAAGTGGACTTTGAATCCAGCTGTGTCGATACAAATCAGCATCGAAGAAGGAAAAAACTAAAATTAGAGTCCGGACAGCTTTTTCAACGTCGACTGAAAAAAGGTGCAGTGTCTAGTATTTTTCCCGGTGCTCCAAAATACTGCTCAACTTGTAGAGTACCATCAAGATCTACTGTTTGTGCTAGAGTTTCAATTCGCCACGAGTACGAAATAAAAAGAAATGTTGAGATGGAGAAGAATTTTTTAAAAAGTGATTGCATTAGCAAATCAAACACCTAACGTTTTGGCACAACGGTTGAAGAATGAAATGACTTTGCCAACAAACTTCACTATTACCACAATTGATGGCATTTTGTTAATTTATTGTTTTAAAGTAGAAGCTGGTAAAGTTAAAGTGGCTGTTTGCATCTCGGTGGCAGAAAATCTGTCAACGGTTGTCAGTGTGGTTAATGTAAATGTTCCAGCCGACACATTCAAAGATATGTTAACAAACGGATTAGTTACGACAACGTCTCAGCTTATTAATTTGGCAGCTCGAATGAAGACTTGGTCAGAAAATTTATAAACTATAACCTGTCCGTCATTCACAAAAATGGCTGTTGGCATTTTAAAAGAAAGAATAAACATCTTAACAGAATGCAGTCCAGAAAGTGACAAACAATGCAAACTTGAATTTGTTTTAGAACAAGCCAAACTGCTTACAAAAAGCAAGTTTCATTGTCATCACTCACCTGGGCTCACAATCATGTCATATATACGATTCATGCAGAAAGTCCAGCAGCTTATAACACTTTATGAGAATCGAGTTGTGTAACTATTCCATTGACCAGCATTTTGAAAAAGATCATCAAACGTCTTGATAAGGGCTCGATAATTTAGTGCTTGCTATTTAATTTTTGTAAAGCAGATCCTTGATAGCAGCAGCAGGAAGATTTGACACGACCATCAGAGTACGCTTTCATTTTATGCGTACATTGCTGGAAAGTTTTTAAAGAAATCAAGGCATCACCAGAACTGGCAAAATTATTTCTGTCGTCATCGAGTCACAGAGTGCTTTTCTGAAAAATAATTGATTGCACACCTTTGAATCATAACTCAGAACTGACAACATACAATTTTTACTGTTTTAATTATCACAATGTTAAAATATTGAAAATTTTCTAATAACTTTGACTTTACTACTAATAACTATAATTGTTATAATTTTAAATTCTTAAGTTTACTTTTTCTTTATTTTTTATGATTTTCACTTTTTCTGGATTTTGGTTAAGTAAAATATATTTGTTTTATCTCAAAACAGCGTTGTGTTTTTCACTCCACATAATTTAGCTACAAATCAAACTTTTAATGCGTATATGAAGCATTGCGCAGTCATGGGACCAACTGGGTACAAGGCTATTATTGGCTGACTGTCCAGATACTATTATATAGACGTCCATGGCTAAACACTGCACTGGATGTATTATGCAATAAATCGAGCCCAAGGGTAGACTCCTATTACGTAATAACCCTTTCATCACACCTATTATCATTCACACTCAGAAACTATTATACAATACACAACAGGGCCCACTGTGTTGTGTAATAAGCTGCATTCATTGCGTAACAAAACAAGCAGAGCTACAAAAGATTAGCTGGCGCTCCTTTCTGCATTTACAAATCTCAAGAGAAACTGCAGACAATTTCTCCAGAAATGCAGCTGCTCTTATTTGAAACAACCCTTAAAACAACTTCGCAAATAATTTAGTCACAAACATTTTGTGTATTAGCTCACAAATCAATTTTGTTACTCTTTTGCAAATGCTTCTGCAACTTTGAGTTGTCAACGTTTTTTTTTTTCATTTTTGTACATCCTCAGTTTGAAATATTTTAATGTCCCATAGCTAATTGAAAAACCTCAAAATCACAAAGATTGCCAACGACTGTTCTTATTATTGACACCATTTTTATAATTTGCAAATTCATTGTGAATAATGCAATAACGATGTTCTGGACATGTCAGTTTCCCAGCATCCAATTTTTAAAAAACAACAAAGAATGTAATAAAAATAACCTATAAGATTCTTTTGTTCTCTCAGTTCAGTAAATCTTGATTCTTGTTCAGTAGTAAATGACTTCCATTGTAACTTCATACGAAAATAGTCATCTCTATAAAATCCATAGAAACATGTCAATAGATCTTAGATAAAAAATAATAACCAAAAACAAATATAAATATATCTTTTCAGTCAGTTATTTTTGTCACATTATCAAGAGCAGAACACTTTAAAACTATTACCATAAAGATTTTAGAGAGATGCTGAAAAAATATTCTATCCACAATTTTTCATGCATTTTTAATATCCACAGTTTAAGGTAATAATATAAATTTAATATTCTTACAGAGTAGAGCTATTTTTATATCTAAAAATGCAGTTTAAATGATGAACAGATAAATAAACACAGGATGGATCATATGCTGAATTCAACTCTACTATAGAACTATCTATATATATAAAAATGAATGTTTGTATATATGTATTTATGTATGTTAATGTCCTTTATGCATTGCTACACCATTCATCCGATCGTAATGAAATTTTCACACAACCTTGAGAGTCAATGAAAATCAAAAAGAAAAAAAAAATTTTGAAATCCGTCACAAAATGAGCGGAGCGGAGCGGGTGAGCGAGCGGGAACTATATATATATGTATGTGCGTATGTATGTGTGTATGTATGTATGTGTATGTTCATGTATGTGTGTCTGTGTGTGTGTGTTTATGTATGTACTAGCGGAGATACCCGGCGTTGCCCAGGTTTTTTAGAGGTTTTTCTAATGTTTGTCTCTTTCTCTCCCGTTTCCTTTCCCACCTGCTTTCCCACTCCTGTTAGCTTTTCCGTTTTCGGTCGTTTTCCCACTGCCGGTCGCTTTCCCGCTCCCGGTCGCTTTCCCGCTCCCGGTCGCTTTCCCGCTCCCGGTCGCTTTCCCGCTCCCGGTCGCTTTCCCGCTCCCGGTCGCTTTCCCGCTCCCGGTCGTTTTCCCGTCCCGGTCGCTGCCCCGTTCCCGCTCACGTTTGCTCTCCCATTCCCGCTCACGCTTGCTTTTCTGTTCCCGCTCGCTGTCCATTCCGGGTGCTTTCCCGTTTCTATAATAGACAAACTAACCCACAAACATTCATATATATATATATATAGTCTTAGCAAATCTATTTTGCGTTTTATAGGCTAACAGAAGTTATGAAAGAATGTAAAAGAGAAAATGAGCGGGAACGGAAACGGGAACGGGAGAGCTACCGTGACCGGGAATGGGAGAGCAAGCATGACCGGGAACGGGAGAGCAAGCGTGAGCGGGAACGGGAAAGCGACCGGAAACGGGAAAGCGACCGGGAACGGGAAAGCGACCGGGAACGGGAAAGCGACCGGGAACGGGAAAGCGACCGGGAACGGGAAAGCGACCGGGAACGGGAAAGCGACCGGGAACGCGGAAAGCGACCGGGAACGCGGAAAGCGACCGGGAACGCGGAAAGCGACCGGGAACGCGGAAAGCGACTGGAATCGGGAGAGCAAGCTTGGAAGGAAACGCGAGCAAGAGAGAAAATCGATAACAGAACTTCTGAGCGGGAAAGCGACCGGGAGCTGGAAAACGACCGAGAGCGGAAAAGCGACCGGGAACGCTACGAAAACGGGAAAGTGGAGAAGGGAACGGGAGCGAGAGAGACAAACATTAGAAAAACCTCTAAAAACCCCGGGCAACGCCGGGTAACCCCGCTAGTTTATTAATAAAAACTATTATGATTTCATATCGGCCTATTTCTAACCTCTCAGTTTTTTCAAAGCAATTAGAGCGGCTGGTACTCAGCAGAGTTTCAGCGCATCTAGAGCAATACAATCTTCTTCCTCTTCATCAATTGGCTTATTGTCGTCACCATTCCACCGAAACCGCAGTGCTTCGTGTGTCTCCTGATCTTCTGCAAGCCACGGGCGACGGCAAGTTGTCGCTGCTCGTGCTGCTTGATACCGTTGACAATCACATATTACTGAAACGCCTTGAAGCGTCATTCGGTTTGAAGAGTGTCGTTCTTGAATGGTTCGGATCCTATTTGACCGGACGCTCTTTCTCAATACGCCCCGGCGCATCAGCGGCGACATCATTAACATGTGGAGTACCTCAGGGGTCTGTGCTGGGCCCACTTCTTTTTACATTATATGCAGCCGAACTCGAGGAAGTCATCAGGGCGCATGGTCTCCAATGCCACATGTACGCTGACGACACACAAGTCTACGGCCGCTGCTGACCCAAGCACGCGGACTCTTTGGCCATGAAGGTATCGAGATGTGTAGACGATGTCGACCGCTGGATGTTCAGCAGCTGTCTCCTGTTGAATTCCAACAAAATGGAAGTGATCTGGTGCTCGTCTTTCCGACGTTCGTCAACTCTCCCTACCAAGCCGGTTCAAATCTGCTCCGACCTGATCCCACCAGTAAGACGTGTTCGTAATCTGGGGATCTGGCTAGATTCAGATTGTTCTATGGCCAGTTACATCTACAACACGACACGTTCCTGCTATGCTTCTCTCAGAGAGATTCGCAGCATCTCCTCTCATCTTTCAATTGACGCCTGGAGAATTCTCACAACCGCCTTGGTTCTTCCAAAGATTGATTACGGAAATTCAACTCTAGCCAGCCTTCCTTCTCGTCATCTGGATCGGCTTCAAACTCTCATCAACACAGCCGCCAAAATAATCTACAATGCTCGGAAATATGACCATGTCACCCCACTTCTCAAAGATCTCCACTGGCTTCGCATTCGGCAACCAATCGAGTACAAGATTTCCACAATAGTACACAAATCTCTGCACGGCCGAGCTCCTCCATACCTGTCTTTTGCTCATGTAGCCAATGTACCTGGTCGGCAGAGGCTCAGATCAGCATCCAGGGGCCTCCTCACTACACTGCCGGTTCATCGTGCTACGCTCGACGGAAGATCCATCGACGTGATTGGGCCTGAAATGTGGAACAAACTCCCTTTCCACATCATCTCTACATCCAGTTCAGCCAGTTTCCACACAGCACTAAAGACATTTCTGTTCACTAAATCTTTTCCCTTATGTCTACAGTGGTCTTGAAGTTCTTTTGAAGAACATACGCCACTTTAATAAAACTCGGTTTCATTATTATTATCATTATCATTCATCATCTATAAAAACATAGAAGACCCTCCTAGCGTTTGAGAAAAAAATACTTTAAATTTTTTTTTAAAACCATGTTTCTCTTCTGCCCCGAAAATACAAGAATAATTCTCTGGCTATATAAAATTTGTTAACATACATACTAAGAGCAAACAGTAAAATTCTGTAACTATTAACGTGGGTCGCATTCTAGAATATAAAACAATGCGACCCACGTTATTATTTATATAATTTTACTGTAGGCTCTTATTAACAAATTTTATATTTTAGTGCAGAAGAGAAATTTGTTTATTAATTAATTATTTTTTATATGTAATGTAATTCAGATATGGTTCTTATTAGAATGTTTCTGTTCAAAAAGTGAATTGAACAATATGCTGTCGAGTTTTACAAAAGATTTGAGCAAGTAGAAATCGATTTACCATTAAATAAGAAAATGCATCATAATCACTATCAAGATTAACTCCCTAAGCAATAGTAGTCCAACAAATCTAACATTTTTCTTCGTCTTTCATCAACACGGTTTTGATATGTTGAATCCCATTTGTAGTAGCCCAATAAAAACTTCCATACTTCTTGTCTTATCGATGGATCAACTCCCTTGAAATAAATAGATGAACTTTAAAAGTCTGTGATTTTCAAGTGTCTAACATTTGAATGAAAAAAAAAAACATTAAAATAACAAAAAAAACTATTTTGTCAGTTTTAAGAATTCAGATGAAAAGTTAAACTCCTTCTTGATTTTAGCTCTTAATGCAGCTAAATATGCCATAATTTATAAAAAAAAAACTAATGTCAAAATGTTGAAATTTTTTTTATAATAGTTTATAATCAAAAAATGTCAAAGTTAATTTTACATCTCTATGATACAATAATAAGTGCCGCATGTACTCTGGTATAAATCGAGAAATGTATACCTCTTTTAGTATGCCAAAAAATGACTTCGACTTATGCACGAGACATTGAATATATCGAAGATTTTTGGAGCTGGCCATTTAAATAGAATGGCTTTAAAATTAAACTCTATGTTTAGTTAAACATTTTTGTTGTATTTGCATTGTTTTGTAAAGAAAAGACATATTTCCCCAAGCCTGGGCAGACGGTGAAGAAATCTTTCTTAAAATGTGGTATAGCCAATGCTATGGACAGAACTGAAGATGACTTACTATTCGAAGATGACAACGAATCAGTAACGGTACGCGACATTGAAGATGATGACGAATATACAGCAGATATGAAAATTTAACAGGAACAATACGACTTACTGTATGGTGATTCTGATGACGAGGCTCCAGATTTATTTAATTAACTAGCGGGGTTACCCGGCGTTGCCCGGGGTTTTAGAGGTTTTTCTAATGTTTGTCTCTCTCGCTCCCGTTTCCTTCTCCACTTTCCCGTTTTCGTCGCGTTCCCGGTCGCTTTTCCGCTCTCGGTCGTTTTCCAGCTCCCGGTCGCTTTCCCGCTCAGAAGTTTTGTTATCGATTTTCTCTCTTGCTCGCGTTTCCTTCCAAACTTGCTCTCCCGATTCCAGTCGCTTTCCGCGTTCCCGGTCGCTTTCCGCGTTCCCGGTCGCTTTCCCGTTCCCAGTCGCTTTCCCGTTCCCGGTCGCTTTCCCGTTCCCGGTCGCTTTCCCGTTCCCGGTCGCTTTCCCGTTCCCGCTTGCTCTCCCGTTCCCGGTCATGCTTGCTCTCCCATTCCCGGTCACGGTTGCTCTCCCGTTCCCGTTCCCGTTCCCGTTCACGCTCATTTTCTCTTTTACATTCTTTCATAACTTCTGTTAGCCTATAAAACGCAAAATAGATTTGCTAAGACTATATATATATATATATATATATATATGAATGTTTGTGGGTTAGTTTGTCTATTATAGAAACGGGAAAGCGACCCGGAACGGACAGCGAGCGGGAACGGAAAAGCAAGCGTGAGCGGGAATGGGAGAGCAAACGTGAGCGGGAACGGGACAGCGACCGGGAACGGGAAAACGACCGGGAGCGGGAAAGCGACCGGGAGCGGAAAAGCGACCGGGAGCGGGAAAGCGACCGAGAGCGGGAAAGCGACCGGCAGCGGGAAAACGACCGAAAACGGGAAAGCGAACAGGAGTGGGAAAGCAGGTGGGAAAGGAAACGGGAGAGAAAGAGACAAACAATAGAAAAACCTCTAAAAACCCGGGCAACGCCGGGTATCTCCGATAGTACATACATAAACACACACACAGACACACATACATGCACATACACATACATACATACGCACAAACATATATATATATAGTTCCCGCTCGCTCACCCGCTCCGCTCCGCTCATTTTGTGACGGATTTCAAAATTTTTTTCACTATATTTGATTCCCCTTGACTCTCAAGGTTGTGTGAAAATTTCATTACGATCGGATGAATGGTGTAGCAATGCATAAAGGACATTAATATATATACAAACAAACATTCATTTTTATATATATAGATATATACAGTGTTGTTCGGTAACGAAGTAAAAGTAACGCGTTACTTTACTTAAGTACATCAGACGTACTTTTTGCCTGTAACGGAGTACAGATTATTTTCAGTACTTTTTACTTGGAACGAAGTAATATTTTCGGACTTACTTTTACTTCGTTACTTTTCCAGGACAAACCGTTACAAAGTACTGTAAAAAATTAATAAAACGACATAAAGTCTAAATCGATGTTGTATTAATTATCTATGATTATTAACGTATGCATTTTCGAACCCCATTTTACTTTTATGTTAGTAGTTAGTAGTATTGAAGCTTGTGGGTGGAGCTAAGATTTTCGCGGTCATACTTGTTATGGTGAACAATAGATTGTTCGAGATTACTATTATATGGAATCTTCCAAAGGAGCGAACGTGAACAGTGGTGGCGATGATAGGCGCGTAACAACAATGAACTTAATAAAGATCGCCCATGGCCATATTTAGTTAAAATGTTCAGATTTCTAAAACGTTCAGGTTCACAAGCTTGCTGGGCAAACCTAAAGTAAAGTAATTATGTGTTTAGCATTTCACAATTCTCCGTCAAACTTGAAGAAACACGTGATACGCGTGCATCCAGCGCATGTATCGAAATACGAAAAATTGACAAAAAGGCACGTAAAAATAGAATTTTTTCATTAGTTTGCGTGTTACCAATTAGTTTATCAGTTTTATCAACGCAGTAGCGTTTGAAAGACGATGGAATTATGATAAAATAGAGTTAGATGATTGACGAATAACCATTACAAAAAGCGGCTTCAGTACTTTTACTTTTTACTTTAAAAGTAACTTTAAAGTGCTGTTACTTTTTACTTTTACTTAAGTACATTTTTTAGCAAATACTTTTACTTTTACTTAAGTAACTTTTTGAGGCATTACTTGTACTTTTACTTAAGTACCGAAACACAGTACTTTTTCCAACACTGGATATATATATATATATATATATATGTAGTTCCCGCTCGCTCACCCGCTCCGCTCCGCTCATTTTGTGACGGATTTCAAATTTTTTTTTTTATATTTGATTCCCCTTGACTCTCAAGGTTGTGTGAAAATTTCATTACGATCGGATGAATGGTGTAGCAATGCATAAACGCCATTAACATATATACATACAAACATTCATTTTTATATATATAGATTTTTGCAATACTTTTTTGGCTTCGACTTATACTCGAGCCGTTGAGATTTTGGACAAGTACACTTCGACTTATACCCAAGTATATACGGTATATCGGTTCTACCTCTGAAATAGCACCGTAAATAAAATTGTCTTCCCAAACTAAGTAATTATAATTAAAGTGTTTATTAAAAATTGCTGATATTAGAAGTCGTTTATAACTTTTAAAGTCATTTGCGCACCCAGGTTACATTAGTTTATTTTCATTAGGTTTGTTAACGGTAGCTGTTCTTTGATTTTTCGGATCTCCCGAAAAACTCTTAGCCTATAAAGTTTGCTTAGTGCAAATTGATGGGAAGAGTCGATATACTTATTGTATATAAAATTGTCTGTACCAAGGGTTTTTAAACCCTTATTTCCTGTTAGTGTCAATGCTTCCAATTCAGTTAACAGTAAACCCTCTGAATTGTGCTAGATGTAGCCTCAAAAAAGAAAAATTGAAATAAGTGTGTTTTGCTTGATAAAAATGGATCATTCAAAACATTAGAACTTGGTATGTTTATTGGCAGGCTACAACATTACAACAGCATGGTACAAATGTATTCCTATCTTTTTGATTTGTAAACACTAACCAATCATAAACAAGCCCAGCAGTTTCAGTTTAGTTAATTACAACTACAATTAATAGCAGCTGACACTTTTTTATTTTTGTACAAGCAATGTTTTGCTTCATTTGCTGGTCAGAAACAACAAGCAAATTGCAAAAACATGAAATGAGAGTTGACTGGCAAGCTTTCTACCACAGTTTAACTGCATTACAATGTGTGATTAGCAAGCTGGCTAGAGAGTTTCACAGAAAATTTAATCAACATTGAATAAATTGTGTGCAGCTGACATAGTTTTTGTCTCAAATGCAGTGGCTCTTAACAAAGCTAATAAAAGACATATCAAGGAAGTACATCTGAATAATAACACATTTAATTACTCTGGTCCAATTCCAAGTAAACTTCTTTTTTTCCATATGTCAGTTGAACAAACAATTTTATTTTAAACTTTTACAAGCAATGAATAACAGTTGGATACTAAAAAAAGAAGTTGAATGAATTGATGACCAATATTTATTCATTGAATGCAGAATTTCAATAAGCTCATCAATTTTAAGAAACACAAAACTCCCTGACTTCTTGATTTAAAGTTCATATATAACTAAATACTACTGAACTTAAAAGAATTATTTTCAAGGAAAATATATAAGCATGTTAGATGGAATTGATTGAGCTAAAAAATAATGATGAGCTGTTAAGTTTTTATTCTCAACAAGTAGTTCCAGAATTCTGAGAACCTGCCCACCACTCAATGTCCTGTGAAATGGCAATAAATATGCTGCCGTGCTATGGCAAAAGGAAGTATGTCCTTCAACCAATATACATGAGCGCATTGTATCACGTGACATCTATGTCAATGCTACCCTGCCATGGCAAAAGGAAGCAAGTCCATTTCATAACTCAATAAATTTTTTAGTACACAGTCCGATTTGTAAGTTTTGTATTAAAAGAAAGTTCTATATATGTTGACAAGAAGTGTCCAGTATTTTCCACCGACATGCAGAAAGTATTGATGCTTCTGGCCATGCCAGGCGTGAAATATGCTGTTTTCAATAGACGTTTGGTAGAGTTCCACCAAACGTTTGCACCACTTGGACAATGATCTAAAGCTAAGCCTGTGATCAGAGTCATTTGGCACAAAGCCATTGCTGGTCGCAATGCAGAAGATGTGGCATCGGCATTTTTGAAATGTTTTGGCAGTGAACCTTACCGAAATGCAAAGCAGTTTGTCTTATGATGTGATAACTACAGCGGCCAAAACAAGAACTGGATACTTTACACAACTCTGTGTTTCACGGTGAATCCAAACGGAGGCCCAGGACTAGTGAGGCTGAAATATTTAGAACGGGGTCACACATTTATGAATGCCGACAGTTTCCATGCCTCAATCGGGAAGTCAATGAAGCAGAAAGGAAATGTTTACGACTTCACGGACCTCAGCAAATGCATGTCACACAAATGCAACAGATAGACTTCACAGATTGGCCAAATGGATCTAGCAGTGCAAAATTTACCCGATGCCGATTTTGAAAGACGTCTGTGAGGTGCAGTTTCGTCATCGATCTACCAAGATGTACTGAAAAACATCTTTCGACGAGCCGTCGTATGCCGAAGGAGAGTTCCTTAAGAAGGAGATGGGGAAGCGTGTCTTGAAGGGAACTTTGCCCAACAGTCGAGTTGCAGAGAGAGGCATTTGCACCTCGAAGAAGGCCGATATCGTCACCAAGCTGTGCCCATTGATGCCAGCAAACAGGCAACAATTCTGGACATCGCTTCCTGAATGTGCTACAGCATCGGACTTGTTTACCTATTTTGAGTAGAGCTAACAGACGTTGACAACAGTCATGAGTGTATATAATAAAGCATGAAATTATAATTTTAACCTTTTATACCAACAAGCTACACTAAATCTCTTTAATTTACTTCCTTTTGCCACCAAAGCTTAAAGACGCTATATTGCCATATTCCCAAGGCAAAAGAAAGCAAGTGCCATTTTTTATCATTTTTTTAATTAAAAAAAAAAAGAGGTGGACCACTGTTAGAAACAACATTTTAAACCGTATAGGATAACACTTTTGTTGCTTCCTTTTGCCATGGCAGGGCAGTATGCTCTTTATGTTCTGTTCCACGTGCAATCATAAAAAAGTCATTTGCGCACATCAAGCATGTGAAAAATTAATTCAGCCGATAGTAATACACCACTGAAGAAGACAGTGACATAATTTGAGCTTGATTTCCCATAGGTCACAGTCATGACCACATCCATTGCAGACTTTCATTAATTGCGACATATCCAGTCCTCCGCAAACAAATACAATAATACTGCAGAAATGTCTGTAAGTCCATAAAAAACTGGAAAATTATGATATAAGAACATTATTATGACAAAATTAAAAAAAACACCCGATGATCAACATTTTTTTTAGATTATTTTATTTTATGATCTAAATGTCTAATGATACAACATTGTGAATTAAAATTTTGAGAGCTTTCAAAATCATATTTGATACAGTTTTATTTAACTTCATCTTTTTTGTATGTTTAATGGTTCGTATTTTCAAATCAAATTTTAGATCCAAGCCTTTGTCCAACTGAGCTGAAACTTGGAATAGATAAGCATTATCGGTGACTATGCAATATCTGACTAAATCCGAGTCACGAAAATGTTTAATAAAAAGATAATTAAGAATCAAATCTTCAATATGGGTGATATTATCCAACGTCATTTAAGTACGAAAATCACATATAGAAAAATTAAATAAAATGTACTTTGAAAAATTTATAACTTTTAAAATTTGCTTAATTGATATGATTTCATAATTTTCTGGAGAAATGTATAAGAAATCTGTATTTTTTCCTATTTCTCTTTTACTAAACGTTTTGGTCCTTCAAAATCGATTGCAAAATCAAAGATTAAAAAGTACTATTAAATTTCTTTAAAACATGCTTTTATTTAATTGCACTGAAAAGGACAAAATAAATGTTAAACATAAAGGCTTGAGATGCATTCGTTGCGATCGTATGAGTGCAAAAAAAAACGTCTCACGCTTTTATGTTCACCATTTATTTTATCCTTTTTAGTGCATTTAAATAAAAGCAAGTTTTTAAAAATCTTTTTTTAATAGTATTATTTATTTTTCACCAATCTTTAAATAGGCCAAAGCTAGTTACATATCAACATACATATCAACATGTCCACCCGGACAGAATATGTAAAATAATATGTAAAGAAACAGCACCAAAATTGAAATCTTATATATAAATGTAATAAAATTACTTTTATTAATTTAAGTGAGGTTTGCTTAAAATTAATTCAAAAACAAACTCCTCTGAAGATGGCTTTTTTGACTTCTTCAACATCTGTGATTTTTCCAGAGCTGTCCATAAACGACGACCAAATCCTTGCAGACAATAAAGGGGTTCGGTCAATAGAAGGTCTTGCTGGCAAATCTTTTTTGCACTGAAAGATTTTCACACAGAAACTATTATTTAATTTACCATTTATCAGATTTATTTTACTTGTCTAAAAGTTGCTTTGAGAGCCAGCAACTAAGATTCAATAACACTTTTTAAAACCAATTATTAAATAAAGTTAAAAATGTTAAAAAAAGATATTTTGAAAAAATAGGTAAATGAAATTTTAATAAATATTTACTGGGGTAATCAAAGCAAATCCAGATTCACTATCCGTATTAATCGTAAGATCCCCGGAATCAGGAGCGGCCTCATAAGCCACTTCTAACTGGGAAAAAGGTTCAGTAACAGGAAGGAAGTTGTCATGGAAGAATTTTGTCACCTTCGAAAAACCATTGAAAGCCACACTGTAAGAATCATTCACAATGTTCTGTAAATAAATAAAACAACAAAACAGAATTATTCAAAGAAACCTTAAAACAAATACGAGGGTGGTCCGACAAGTACTTATCCTCAACGCCAGATGGCGCAATAATCTCAAGAAAAATTTATTATTGCGCAGTACATTCTCGTAGACGGATACTGTCGAAATTTCAGCCAAATCGAACTCGTGGTTTTTTTTGATCGCGCGTGGAAGTGGGCGCCTGCAGATTTTTAAAAAATGGAGAAAGAGCAATATCGGCCAGTAATTCAATTCTTGTTTTTGGAAGGGAAATCGCGCTGCGAAATTAAAGAACGCTTGGATGCTGTGTACGGTGACTCTTCTCCTTCGATGGCCACCATCAAAAACGGCTATCACGGAGAATAACGTCACAAAAATCCAGGATCTTGTATTGGCAGACCGCCGATTGAAGGTGCGTGAGATAGCTGAGACAGTAGGCATCTCGAAAGACCGCGTGGGTTATATCTTGCACAAAATTTTGGGCATGAGAAACCTGTTGGCGCGATGGGTGCCGCGTTTGCTCACTCCGGCCAACAAGAGAAACCGTGAAACCACTTCGGAGCATTGTTTGATGCTGTTTAAGCGCAATCCAAAGGAGTTTCTGCGTCGTTTCGTGACCGTTGACGAAACATGGATCCACCAGAGGCCAAAGAACAGTCAAAACAGTGGACTTCACCCGGCGAGCGTGCTCCGGAGAAGGCGAAGACGGTCCCATTGGCCGGAAAGGTGATTGCCACCGTTTTCTGGGATTCAAAAGGTTTGATCTACATCGACTACCTGGAGAAAGGGAAAACAATCACAGGGCTCTACTATGCCGAATTATTGGGCCGATTCGACGCCGAAATGAAGAAAAAACAGCCCCATTTGGCAAAGAAAAAAGTGCTTTTTCACCATGACAACGCACCGGCTCACACCTCCGCCCTCGCCACGCCAAATTGGTAGAATTGGGCTACGAACTGCTGCCCCATCCACCATATTCTCCAGATTTGGCTCCGTGCGACTTCTTTTTGTTTCCAAACTTAAAAATGACACTTGCCGGGCAGAAATTTCAATCAAATGTATTTTTCAGACGGGTTGAGAAGTTGGAACATCGCTGGGTCAAGTGTATCGAGCTAAAAGGAAATTATGTTGAAAAATAAATCGTCACTTTTCCAAAATTTTTGTTTTTTCTTTTGTAGGTTAAGTACTTATCGGACACCCTCGTATATCGTCATTTAAATATTTTAAAAAGTTTAGTTTTTTATATCCAACTTGCTGTACCCAGCCACCCATTGCTGTGGCTTCCCTGAGGAACCCCTGCCTAGCAAAACCGGTTTTATAATTGCTATCAAAAAAATTGAACAATCTAGCGCAACCAATTTCACATTTTCTGCAGAACAAAAAGAAATAAACAGCAGGTACATTTACTCAGAAAGATGAATTTCTTTTAAAGAAATCAACAATAAAACCCACAAAAGCTGATACTGATGAACCACAGGTTCTGAGTGAGTTTTATTTGTATAGATAAACATGGTCATTTATTTATTAATCATTTATTTTTAACTGTCACTTTATTTTTTATTTATTTATTTATTGAGCACAACCCAATCAAGAAACACAGAACAGAATACAGTAAAAAAAACCAAAAGTCAGTTTCACAAAAGATTCATCCAAGGGGAATTACTTCCAGCAATGTGTGGTGGTGTATATAACTCGTTTAAATAGATTTTCAAGGAAAATGAACTGTCTAAACTCGTTTAAATAGATTTTCTTGGCTCAGAATACATAGTATGAGTATTTTTATGCAATCATTTTATTGTGGCTTTAATATTTTGTCACAAAGAGTTCAAAAGTCTGATCGATTCAAGCACTTTTACACTTTATCATCAGTCCACTCCATCTATTTATTAAAATAAGAGTAAACAAACCAATCATCCAATCAGAGCGTGAGTTTCTTAACCAGTTCTGGAGAGAAATGGAACATGCATCAGCCGGCAAAAACTGGCACCAGAATCTGGACGTGCATAAATTAACATAATTTCTGGACGCGGTTTTCGTGACACACACTCCAGATTCTGGTGCCGAACGACTGGTACCAGCGAAAACTGGTCAGTGTGTACTGGGCTTTATGCTAGGTGTCTTTAGATCTTTGCAAGATATTTCTCCTTCAGCTGTTGAGCTATGAAAAAAGTAGCTTTTCCCATCATGAAAGCAAATTTCATATCATCAATTTTCACATATTCCTTACTCTTTTTTTCAATTGCCCCTTCAGAGACATTCATTGGATGTTCTAACTATTTTATGATCCTGTATGATCCACAAGCTTTCATTCACCATACATCTCTTATTCCAATCCATAGTCTAGAACCTGTCCTACAGACCCGCATACACTTTGGAAAAGACGGAGTTTTAATGTTTTTTCAAGTAGCAGACTCATATATTTGTCACTGAAATCAGCATTGTCCAAAGCACCGATAGTGAATGAGTCAGGAGTAAAGGTACTTGGAATGGGTATTTCATGATCTGCTAACTTTTGAACATTTGGGATTTTTTCGGCCATATTGTACGCCATATTAAATTTTATTTGTGTCATATTTATCATAAACGAATTGATATCTCTAAAAAAATAAAGTTTTGTACACCAATTAAGTATATTAATGTTGTCTGATTTTTAATCTGCGGTAAAATTTGTAATCGAGTTAATTAAAAAATTAATTAATTAAATATTCAAACGAGAACTTTGAAGACTGAAGTGGAAAAAGGTTCCATGTGAACAGCAGTTGAACATGGGTCATTCGGTCCTAAGCGATAGGAGAACTCCGCAGAATCAGTCTAGCGACTGACGCCACGTTAAACATTGTCAAACAACAACAAAAAATTCCTTAACGGGTTAATCGAAAAGTTAACGTAGATTAAAAAGCAGCTCTACCTGAAACTATTAACTTTAATAGTTAATATTTAAATTACAAAGCATTTATACCAACCATCCAAGGATCTCCTAGTTGATCGGGACCAAACAAATTTAATTCAGAAAATGTCTTTGACGGTAGTTTAGGCTGCTGACTATCTTTATCTTGTAATTCTATGACCACAAACAGATTTGGATCATGTGTGGACCTATTAAATGAATAACAATAAGTTAAAAGTTAAAATGTCATCACTGATGAAACATTGCAAAAATGTTTAGAAGTTTAAATCCTATAGATGACATGACTGAGTCATGATGATGATTTATTAGAGCAGACATTCCCAACTGGTAGGATGGATTTCCTTACAGAAGATGACTAGAAGTGACAGGGGAAGTGAACATAGCCTATTAAATGAAGTTTAATTCATGATAAAACGATAATAATTAATACATTATTATTTCATAAAGAAATAGTAATCACTTAGTTTTTCTGTAACACGACAATCACTGTTATGCAGTGTAGCTCAGTAGTATACGGCTTGGCTTGAATTTTTATGCATCTCATTCTCGGATCCAAGCCCAGCAGAGATCGGTTTTTTAAATTATTTTTTTCATACTCTTATTATATATTAGCTCTGAGTTGTAATAAACTGGAACATTTATAAAAAAAAAGTTATTTTTTATGAACAATTATTTTTATATATAATTTTATTAGCAGGGTTACCCGGTGTTGCCCGGTTTTTCTCTCTCGCTCACATTTCCTTCTCGCTCGCTCTCCTGCTCCTTCTCACTTCTTCTCCCTTTCCCGCTACCATTTCCAACCAACAGACAATATTCCGCTTAATTGGGTCAGTAAATTTAAGATCAATATTAATATATTATATTAATATCTATCTTTTTTATTCGACATATTTATATCAATTTTCTTGTACTTTTCTATCGTCCTTTAACTACTAGAAACATAATCTAAAAAAAAAAACTTTGGTTCCATAATCGACGTCGCTCACTTGTCTCGTCCTTCATTATTTCGGTTTATTGACCTCAATCGTTACTAGGGCTGTGCCGGTATATCAGCATGCCCGTATACCGGACGGTTTTTGGCAATACCGGCAAATACCGGTTCCGCCAGTATAAAGGGTGCCGGTATTGAACAATCGGCATTCAGCACATCACGCGTAAAAGTCAAAAAATTAAAGATCTACAACAGCAGTATGGGCTGTGCAATTTACCTGTATGCCCATTGTTTGCTTTTTTTCTATTACGGACAATGGTTCTTAGCAATAGCATAGCACTAACGATCTAGCACCGTTTCGCTTTGTTAACTGAACCATGACTAATTGTAGTTTAGTTTAGTTTTATTGTCCGAGCTGGCGACCGACAGGACAGCGTACGGTAACACTAAAGAACTTCCAAACACTATTTCTAGCCATTTTCAGGCTTACGACATTATACTGGTACCGGTATTTCCAGGCCAAAAACCGGTAATACCGGTACAGGCAGAAAAAACCATACAGTTGCAGCCCTAATCGTTACGTCAGTTACTTACACCTCGCACGTGGAAAGTTTGGTAAATTAGCTTTTTGTCAATTTTATTTAAAAAAATTTGACCCTCTGGACTTGTTACAGTTCAATTGCAGGTTGTTATTCTCGGACCATGTCTGAATGTGCCGCAACTCTGAAGAACGGCTGTTTATATTGACTGCTGGCAGGAGCAGATTGAAATCATCTGCAAACTTGATTATTTCATTACCAAGTGTCGAAAAAAATAAAAAGCCAGCCATTTAATACACATCATTGTCAGCTCGCCAAGATAACTGGTGCACCAAAATCTACTATATCGCGTCTTTTACGACGAGAAAATCATCTGCGTAAGGAATTGGTATTACAAGAAGGACAAGCAGGTACATCTGAAAGAAAACGCGAGTGAAAGGATCCAGACATCGAAGAAGAACTAGCTCAATGGTTTTTTATTGTTAGTGGGCGAAGCGTAAATATCAGCAGCCAAACATTGAAGGCGAACTGGGTGAAACGATTTCAAAGCAACCGACGGTTGGTTATCGCGATGGAAAACAAGACACAATATTAAATTAAAAAAAGCGCATGGTGAAAAGGGCAGTGCGGACAACTAAAGTGCAGAACAGTGGAAAACTACGAAAATTCACTTAATTGCGGCAGCTGCTTAATTGGGCCAAAATGCCTTAGTCCCAATGTGTCCCAATTAAGCAGAATCGACTGTATATCTATATATATAAAAATGAATGTTTGTATTTATGTTAATGTCCTTTATGCATTGCTACACCATTCATCCGATCGTAATGAAATTTTCACACAACCTTGAGAGTCAATGAAAATCAAAACTAAAAAAAAAATTTTTGAAATCCGTCACAAAATGAGCGGAGCGGAGCGGGTGAGCGAGCGGGAACTATATATATATATATGTATGTGCGTATGTATGTGTGTATGTATGTATGTGTATGTGCATGTATGTGTGTCTGTGTGTGTGTTTATGTATGTACTAGCGGAGATACCCGGCGTTGCCCAGGTTTTTTGAGGTTTTTCTAATGTTTGTCTTTTTCTCTCCCGTTTCCTTTCCCACCTGCTTTCCCACTCCTGTTAGCTTTTCCGTTTTCGGTCGTTTTCCCACTGCCGGTCGCTTTCCCGCTCCCGGTCGCTTTCCCGCTCCCGGTCGCTTTCCCGCTCCCGGTCGCTTTCCCGCTCCCGGTCGTTTTCCCGTCCCGGTCGCTGCCCCGTTCCCGCTCACGTTTGCTCTCCCATTCCCGCTCACGCTTGCTTTTCTGTTCCCGCTCGCTGTCCGTTCCGGGTGCTTTCCCGTTTCTATAATAGACAAACTAACCCACAAACATTCATATATATATATATATAGTCTTAGCAAATCTATTTTGCGTTTTATAGGCTAACAGAAGTTATGAAAGAATGTAAAAGAGAAAATGAGCGGGAACGGAAACGGGAACGGGAGAGCTACCGTGACCGGGAATGGGAGAGCAAGCATGACCGGGAACGGGAGAGCAAGCGTGAGCGGGAACGGGAAAGCGACCGGAAACGGGAAAGCGACCGGGAACGGGAAAGCGACCGGGAACGGGAAAGCGACCGAGAACGGGAAAGCGACCGGGAACGGGAAAGCGACCGGGAACGGGAAAGCGACCGGGAACGCGGAAAGCGACCGGGAACGCGGAAAGCGACCGGGAACGCGGAAAGCGACTGGAATCGGGAGAGCAAGCTTGGAAGGAAACGCGAGCAAGAGAGAAAATCGATAACAGAACTTCTGAGCGGGAAAGCGACCGGGAGCTGGAAAACGACCGAGAGCGGAAATGCGACCGGGAACGCTACGAAAACGGGAAAGTGGAGAAGGGAACGGGAGCGAGAGAGACAAACATTAGAAAAACCTCTAAAAACCCCGGGCAACGCCGGGTAACCCCGCTAGTATATATATATATATACTAGCGGACCCTGCAAACTTCGTTTCACCTTAAATATACATGTATATATAGCGTCATGATAAAGTTTAAAAGAAAACAAAAATAAAAAAACGTTAACTTTAATAATTTATTAGAAAAACATTGGTTGCACTCGTTCGATTCTCTTTAATCCAGCACTTTATGGTACACTACGTTCTTTGTTTTATTATCGGGAAAAAAAAATAAATCGGATGGTCTGCCGACACGTGAACACGCCACATACAATTGACCATGAGAAAAACATGCATTATCCAAGTTCAGACCACAAACACTCAAAGATTGGCCTTGTGATTTGTTAATCGTCATAGCAAATGCTAGGCGAATCGGAAATTGAATTCTTTTAAACTCAAAGGGCAAATCGGTTGGGATCATAGCAATCCTCGGAATAAGTATTTCCTCGCCTTTGAATTTTCCTTTGAGGATCGTCGCGTGAAGCACATTGACCATTAGTTTCTTTAAAACCAAACGCGTTCCATTGAATAGTTTTGGTTGGTTTAGATTTCTAAGCATAATAACTACTGATTCAACCTTCAGTTGTAAATTGTGCGGTGGTAAGCCAGGCACATCCAAGGAGTTCAAAAATTCAGTTGGATAGTTAGTGGCTTCATCTTCATTTGTTACACAGTCAATAGATTTGAATCATCTACATCTTTATTCTTAGCCGCCAAAATTGCTCTCTCACTGAACCATTTTTTATTTTTATGATTAGCAATGATGTCTGGGAAAACTTTATTGATGAGCTCGTCTTTCGATGAAACAAAAGTGCAAAAATTGGGAGGAAAAGAAATCAATCCGGTTGATTTGTCGACAGGAACACGGCCATTACCGATGTTGAGCAATTGCATCGAGAAATCTTCAGCAGATGGATCGATTAGCAATGCAACTCTCATGTTAGAAGACAGCTGAAGTTTCATCACATAGCGCCACAGATATGATGATTTGAGGGAAGCATTAATTTCATCGGCAGCAGTCGATCTTGGAATGACTGGCAGTGTTTGGCGGAAATCACCAGACAATAAAATCATTGCACCTCCAAAATGTCGCGAGTCATTGCGCAGATCTTTCAATGTTCTATCAAGTGCTTCCAATGCGCGTTTGTGCGCCATTGTGCACTCGTCCCATATGATGATTTTAGATGCTACTAAAACTTTTGCCATTGCAGAGTGTTTTGCAATGTTGCATGTTGGTTGTTCAGTAGTTTGAAGATTTAAGGGCAATTTTAATGCTGAATGAGCTGTACGGCATCCTTCTAACAATGTGGCTGCTATTCCAGAAGAAGCAACTGCTACCGCGATGTCTGATCTCGCACGAACAGTGGCCAATATCAATGACATGAGAAACGTCTTTCCAGTTCCACCTGGGGCACCAAGAAAAAATAAGCCACCATTTCCATAATCGATTGCCTTCATTAATGTATCATACACTTTTTTTGTTGAGGGTTTAAGAGGGGTACATTCGATTGAAGTAATTGATCTAATTCATGTCGATTATAGCCACGTTCACGTTCTAATTCTCGATTAAAAGCATCATTCATTCTACGATCTGGCGCTGGCATTCCTAACTTGACAAACAAACTACCACACATAAGGTAACACATGTCTTCAATCAAGAGCAAAGCCTGGTTATGCATCTCCACATTCACTTCAAGGTCGGGATTACTTAAACTGACCCGTATTTGATGTAAAATGTCTTCTGACATGCTATTTTTGTATTTGTTCCACAGTTCACATGGATTTGATGGAAAGCAGGTTGAAATAATAATAGCAAATAATGTGCATATCTGACTTGGAGATGCTGAAATAATTGCTTCAGACATTGTCGTGTCCCAATGATTATAGTTTTCAAGCAAATTCAGCTCTTGACATGCAGCACGAAATGTTGGGCACACTATACCATTGATAGTTCGTAGTGATCCACGAACATTGACCAAAAACAACCTCAAATAGAAGCATTCATCGTTTTTTGGGTGAGCTGTATAAATACGACCAAGAGCATCAGTAGAATGCACACCCGGATGTCCAGCAACCGCACTGCCTTGCTACCGATGTTGAAATTTCTTTGATGAAGCATTCCAAGTGTAATAACGTGGCATCTCCGAGTAAAGCAACGTTTGTGCAAATGGATCGCTTTGGCAAATCGCAAAATAACTCATTAATGTTGTTGCTGGAGGTGTTTCAGCACGTTGAATAATATTCGACGCTTTAAAATAAACTCGTTGACCATTCTCCAGATGCACAGCCAAATGGACAACAGTGGGATGACGTTCGTGAATAGAGAATGAGAATATACGCCAAATTGCCTCATTGCAGTTCACATATCTACCAATTTGATAGCGTCTAATATCGTCGTTATCTGAGCTTTGAATGCCAAAAACTGCCATATCGCTGCCTTTCGTTACATATTTGCAGATGTCCTTAATTGACTTAACAGAATTGCAATACTCAACATTGCAATGTGTCTTGAATGTTTTGGAAAGAAGTGGCGAATATAGAACAATCAAGCTGTTGTCAACCACGAAATCGTTTTCTTTCACTTTCTTTGTGACAGTTCGACCGTTACCATCGGGTGATCGACGTCGATATAATGGATAGCCATCAGTGCCAGTGATGGTCTCTGTCGTAAATTTTCGTGGATAACGTTTGGAACACTTGCCGTCGACCATGCACGATGATTGGCGTTGATGGCGCCACATGGTCCATGAATCATATTCATAACTACAACATCATGTAGGTCTGGATCGATTTCGAGATCAGCAATCTCGGCATTTATGGTATCATCTATTTGGTCAGGTCTAATTTTTTCGACTAACCAAATGAGAATGTGTGCATGAGGTAAGTATCGTTTTTGCCATTCGATTGAATACATCCAGCATCGAGTATCACCAAAGACGTGTTGCTTTACAATGTAGTTCATCAGCGACCAAAGTTTTTGTTTGAAGACGCGTACGGTGATGTCGTGCCGATCACTTGATGTTTGTCCAGGAACGGGAGCGGAAACAGGAACGGGAGAGCTAGGTTAAATGAAAAAGCGACCTTTAGGGGAAGAGCGAGTGGCAAAGCGACCGAGAACAGTACAGCAAGCGGTAACGGGAATGCAACTGGGAGAACAAGCGGGGAAGGAAACGGGAGCAAGAAAAAAACCGATAGAAAACCCTCTAAAAACCCCGGGTAGTCCGCTAGTAGTGTATAAACAAACAATTTGTCTATGAGTAATCTGTGACCACAGCTGAAATTTACATTTTTCAGTTTTTCAAATAGGCATAAGCACTAAAACCAACAAAACTAAACCCTTTCCTAACCCTTACCCACTCTTCGGTAGTAGATATACAGAAGGATGTGCTGCCCTAACCACTTTGAGCAGTAGTTACAAAAGAAAAATAAATATACTCCATTAGTAAATTATTTTGAAGTTTGATAAGATCGACATATGAATTGGCAAACAAAATTAGCATAAACAGTTTCTTTCAAGCTTGGCAATATGTGGATTACAAACAAAAGCATCTTATATATGAGTTCTACATATAATAGAAAAAATATATTCATCGTTTTAAAAAATATATATACTTGCTAATGTTGAGATACTTTTGCAACTCATTAAGAACAAGGTTGCTTCCACCATCATGAAAGTGCAGTGCTGGACATGTAGTACCACATCTAAGTATGAAAATCAACCGGGACCAGCCCAAGGTTGGTTTATTTTTACGAATGCTCTTCAACTCCTGAAGTGCAAAGCTGACAACAAATCTTCTTGATTTTGACAATTCAACTTTAAAAAAGTAAACTGAATAAATAAAACAATTTAATTTTATAAAAGCAGTATAAGACAACTTACTAGTTGATGTCCTTATGGATTTCATCGAGTTCTTATTTTCAGGGCTATCTGATATATTAGCCATCCATTCGAGGTAATGGCCTTCAGGCTGGAAAAAAATTAATAACTAAACAATTTTAATAATTTTCTTTTTAACACAACCCCACACAACCATCCATCAATAAACATGCATAATTCATTCTATCCAGATTATCTTGTGTGGCAAAAACTGAAATTAATTGGTTCTTGTTACATTATAATGATTTATTTCACACAATTTTAGAAAATAACTATTACTTTTCACATACATTGCTTTTGTGAACATTACACAAGTATTTTAAAAATTGTCTATTTTCCTTAAAATTCTTGTAGATCTTTTTTAAAATTACTTCAAGTATTATCATAATAGCTTATAGAGCAAAAGAAGCCCTATGTCCTAACACTTACAGGTTAAAATTTTAAGTTTTGTTCAAGTTGTTTAAGTGATAATGTATGTGCATTTATTGAAAGGACATAAGGAATTACAAGCATGTTACCCAGTCTTGAACTGAGTGTCAAAGAAATGTTGCGAGAATCAATGTCTGAGTTTGTTGCAAGGGTACCCAGGAGAAAAAATTGAAAACTGGGTTGATTTCACTTGCTATAGCTGTTGGAAAGAACTATGTCAAATTGGGGGGGGGGGCATTAATAAAACATGAAAACTGCAAATTTAATTAGATCTTATAAACAAAACTTAGCAGTCAAGTAAGTACTGTTAATCCCATTTTATCCTTGATTTCCAAAATAATAATCAGCAACACTGGCACTTTTTTTAGATAATCTTAAATTTGTTTATATATTATCAGTAACTATCATATAAATTTCCAATCTCTGCAGTGTTCTAGAATATTATATTAACACCAACTCTTTGTTGAAATAAAGCAGAAATCTTGAGTAAAACTCAAAAATATGAGATTAAAAAAATATCCAAAATAAAGGACAGAAACTTACTTTTTCCAATAAATATAAAGTCCCAGGAAAGTGAATATCTTCATTGGCTTCCGGAGTCGACTCATGTATAAAAACTTTTCCAACTTTTAAGAGTTGTTTCTATCAAATAATTGCTAATGAATTATTTTGACTATATTCAAAACCTAAAAATACTTTGTAGTCACAGTTAAACTTTCCTATATTTAAAATAGAAAAACAAGACATAATGAATGGTTCAAACATTTTATTAAATGAGTAGTGTACTATATTTTATGTTATAATAGTAAAATCTAAGAATATTCCATGGAAAGATTTTTCTAAAATATTTTATTTAATTTTTTTTTGCTTTTTCAATAAGTGTTAAGTCCTGAGTGTATTTAGTATGTCTGAAAATTGCAAAATGATAGACAATATAATTTCTAATAGTTAAGATTGCCATGTAGAAGACAAAACAATTTTTTGTGCCCTTATTAGTTTACAGAATCAACATATATGATTTTATATTCAGTCCAATATTTATAATTAAACTAGCGTGGTACCCGCGTTTTTAGAGATTTTTCTGTCTCCCGCTTCCGTTTTCCTTCTCAAAATTAAAAAGGTTGTAGGTTTTTGAAATTTAAAAAACCTCCAGACAAAAACGGAGCAAAATAGAACCTCGGAAACCAGAGGTTTTTTAGGAAAAAACCGGTTTAGATTTCAAACCGTCCAGTTTCTGACATCTCTAGGTAGCAGCACTTCTGGACAGTTGCCCAGATTCTACGGTTTTACCCTTCACGCATTGTAACTGACAGTGCGCAAAGTTCCGCCAAGTAACGGAAAAACTTACTCTGGCGCATTGTGGTCTAACTGGTCTGTTGGCCAACAGGTCTGTTTTTAGGTGAACAGCTTTTTAGTACTAAGAGACAGTAATTAATAAATTTTAAAGAAATCTGCTTTCTAGACTTTTCAAAACAGTAGCTTAGATGTTCTGATCAAATGAGGGATATTATATGAAATTATTATGTTTACATTGTAAAAACCATCAAAAGAAATTTTGGAATAATTTAATTTAACTTAACATTAAATTTTTTGTTCATTTTTATTAGCAACTGCATTTGCATTTATTAAGAGGTTTTTCTCTCTTGCTCTTGGTCACTTTCCCGTTCCCGCTTGCTCTCCCGTTCCCAGTCGCTTTCCCTTTCCCGCTCGCTCTTTCACTGTTGGTCGCTTTTCCGTTCCCGCCCATTCTCCAGTATTGGTTTCCGCTCGCTCTCCCGCTTCACTCATTTTGTGACAGATTTTAATTTTTTTTACAAAAACCTTCCTCTATTGACTCTCAAGGTTGTGTGAAAATTTCATTACGAACGGATGAATGGTGTAGCAATGTATAAAGGACATACATACATACAGACACACACAGATACATGCATAATTTCATTTTGGTAATCTCCTAGTATAGTGTCCTGGGTAAATTTTGCTGTAAATTGTCCGGTATTTTAATGTAAATAACAGTAAAACACAATAAAAACTAATATACACAGAAACACATTTAAAAATAAATTAATATAGCATTTTAGCGACATTTAAAAATCGCTCCAGCAGCTAAGTAGTTCCCGGTAAAGATCTATTGTCAGTAGCGCCAGAATTGGCCAGAAGTAAAACGTTCGAAGAAATAATTGAAATTAAAAAATATTTAATGAAAATCAAATTTGAATAAACATTATGAGCTTAAAAATAATAATTAAATAATTTTGTTACGAAAATGTAGGCGTTGCGTCACCCACTCCACGTTGACATGCAGTTTCATAAAAGGCGGCAGCAATGCCTATATGTTGCAATGAAAATAAAACGAAGTATTTGTTTAAATCATCTTTTAAATATTGATATCTTATTAAAATTGTATTTTTATCAGAGATAATTTTCCACTTCCTGCTCCGATTTATCTTAGAAAATTATTTTTAAGAGTTGCAAATATTAGGTGTATGTTAAATATCAACTATTTCATTTAATAAATCTTAAAACTAACAACTTATATTTAATTTATATTTATTTCACTAATAGTTTATCTTTACTTTTCATCGCATGTGTTTATAACTGTATCACTCCGCGTATCAGCAATCAACTGCTACGTATATTTGTTAAAAGTGACTTTTAAAGAGTTTTTCTGTCAAAATATTCTTTTTAATGCATTATATTGTTATTTTGTTGTTGATTTTATGAACGCGGTAATTCCTGGTTTCAGTATAGAAATCAGGCCAGAACGCTATGCTATGAGATTACCTTTCATTTATATATATATATATATATATATATATATATATATATATATATATATATATATATATATAGATTTAAATAGAATTAATATTGACGATATCTTAGTGAAGTATAACTTGAGAAGTTGCTAGGTATTTCATTAAATCTGGATTATCTTGGCTTACCGCAAACATTTGTGGTATTTTAGTGAATTTGGTTTATAAAATGTTTTATTATTGGCAGGCTTGCGGAACCGCCATTTTTTTCCGCGGCTCGGCTCCGGCTCCCGAAAATTTGACGGCTCCGGCTCAGTTCCCGGCTCCGGCTCCCTATAAAGGGGGTGTCACATGAGACCAGTGGCGTAGGGAGGGGGGGGGGCAGGGGGGGACAGTTGTCTCCGGGCGCAGGGTTGGAGGGGGCGCAATATCAGTGACCAAAATTTTTTAATTATTATTTTGCTTTACCTAGCAATTTCTATGACTCTCCTTTAGAACAGTGCAGGTCAAGTCAACCAGTGCAGTTAAAAGCTTGTATAGATTATGCTCTATATAGTATATCCGTGGTATAGCTACATTGGGTTAGTCAGTGTAGCCGCCTATACATAACTGCTACTACTAAGTTTAGTTTCGTTTTTGTCTCACAGGACCAACGGGCTGCTGGAGAAATGGATGATAATGTAGATAATCTTCCTTAGTATGACACATAGACATTGGACTCGGGACTTAATAATAGCACTAATATACTGAGTCTATGTATTGCAATTATGAATATAAACTAGTAAAATCTGTTTTGAGAAATATGTAGCATTGAGTGCACAGTAATAACTTTATTATGTGCCTGCAGCAGTGGAATGAAATTTTACTGATACAAACAAATTTCCACAATACACATTGAACTGGCTGGGAGGATGCGATAGCATCGGTATGCATCCAGCAATGATTCAGTGCTAAAAGCAAATGAAAGATGTGAGCTATGGGGTGTTGCTGTAGAAAGTAGAATCAGGCGACGGCGAAGGATGCTTGGAGAACTTGCCCGAGATGCAGGACTTTCGGCAGAAGAAATTGTTCGGATCATAAAAAGTATTTTAGATCGACTTCATCAGGAGGACAACAAGGTTTACTCGTCTCAAAGATCTGAACTTCAAATTCGGATTCTTACTTGATGTAGACAAACTTTTGAATGACAAAGATCTTGACAGTCTCCGTCATCATTGTATTGAATTTGGAAATTTTTATGACTCGGATGTTGAAGGAATTGAGTTATTAAATGAAATATGTGACTGCAGAATGCTCCTTGAGACCCGCCAGAATACTGCACCAAAGACTCCTACAGAACTCTTGTCGTTCATTGTTAGTTACGGAGATGTTTTTCCAAATTTGCGTGTTGCTCTACAAATCCTTCTTACCATAGCTGTCACGATTGCCAGCTGTGAGCGATCCTTCAGTAAATTAAAAATAATTCTTTCCTACCTTCGAGCATCTATGGGACAAGATAGACTTAACGATCTGGCCTTAATGAGTGTGGAGAAGGAAGTTCTTGAACAGATTGATTTTGATGATATAATTAACCAGTTTGCTGCAGTAAAAGCAAGAAAAATAAATTTTGTTTAAAACTCAGCTCATTTTTAACCACAATTTTAGACAATACCTATCTGTTGTTTTGCTTTTAAATTTTATAACTTTTCTTTCGCACTTCTGACTCAGCGGACAAGAAAAAAACAGAATTATAAAAACTACTGGAAAATAAATTGAAAGAATCTAATTATATACGTAATCATATTCATTAATATTTTGTAATTGTAAGAAAAACAGTATAATAGTAAAAACTAAGAAAGAATAATACAATTATGATGTAAGGTGCAATAAGCATATAGAAATTTAAATACACTGAAATGTATGTATATAGGCGCCAGAAACTGTGCCCTACATGCAAATACTGAGTACGACAGTTATTATATTTTATGTAGTTCGACAGATTTTATGTAGGGGGCGCAGATTTTGTTTTGTCCCCGGGCGCAGAAGACCCTAGCTACGCCACTGCATGAGACAAACTTGCGCAAACTTTTCACTGAAACATTTTTAACTGTTTATACTTACACCTTATTAGTTTATCTACTCTACTTATATGACAATTGTTAAATATTAAAACCGACCATTTTGTTTTTAGTTGATTTTAAATGTATACGAAAGGGTACGTTTTGATTTTTGGCGCAACAAAAAGTTAATTTCAAATGCTTGATAAAATTATTTCACTGAGTTAAAATATTTTTACTATAAAGTTAACAAAATAATATGCAATTTAAAAAATTGTAATTATTTTATAAGAATATAAACACTCATCAAACGAAAGCAAATCTTGAAGCGCATCTCGAGTGTGTATTTGGAACATAATTGTATTAATTTTTAATGCAGTTTTAAAAATTTTGAATAAAATAAAAAAAAGTCCAAAAATAACAATGTAACCAAAAACAGAGTTTGGCAGGTAAACAAACTAAAACGAAACGAAAACAATTCATTAAAGATTTCTTGTGGTGATGCGCGTGCGCGCTATCATTTGATTGAAGGCAGTTGCTGTTGTGACGTTTGTAAAATATTAAAACATTTCAAATTTGAGAGAGATAAACAATCAAATAATTTTAGAGTTTCAAAGCTTTTCATCTTGAAAAAAATTCCGCTCATATAAAAAATTTTGAGAGCCGGAGCCGCCAGATATTTTCGGCTCTGGGTCCGGCTCTGGCTCCCACCAAAAATTAGCGGCTCCGCAAGCCTGATTATTGGTAAAGTTCTAGTATAGCGTCATCGGCCGATTTCTATAAAACCCGGTTTAAAAAACTGTTTAATATAATAAGCTCAGAACATTATCAGAACATACTACGAAAACATTTTTTCCAGAAAAACTTACTAAAAACCGACTTAAAGCAAAAATATACAAAGGCAATGTTGATACGCGGAATAATACAATTCAAGGAATGAAAAGTGAGGAAGAGTTAATATAAAAATAAAATAACAAATACAATATTAAAATAACAAATAAATGTTAACGTGTTCAAAATAATTGTTTAATTATTTAATATGCATCTTAAATTTTTACAAATCAAAGCGCTGAGCGGAAATTGATCCGTGACTAGCGGGGTACCCGGCCTTGCCCGGGGTTTTTCTATCGTCTTTTTCTCTTGCTCCTGTTTCCCTTCCCGCTTACTCTTACGCTACCGGTCACTTTCCCGCTACCGGTCGCTTTCCTGCTTCCGGTCGCTTTCCCGCTTCAGGTCACTTTTCCGCTCTCGATCGCTTTCTCGTTCTCCACGCGATTCTTGTACCAATCATGACCTCTAAAACTCAGAATTTCTGCTCCAAGAAATATGGTCGAAACCGTAATAAAGACAACCAAGCAACCAAGTACTTTTACTTTGATATTATTTTATTTATTTATGGCGTTTGGCTGCTAATTTATTGTTCTTAATGTGTTTTTTTTATTTGTCTTAAGGCATATTAACAAAACCGTCGCATTTAAAGAAACCGTTTCAGATATGGAGTGAGATACGCAACTCGTACTTCTAAAATGAACTATTATTTTTCAAATTTTAATTTCCATAATTTAAATTTTTAATTTCTTTTCCTAAATTGTCTATTTTTATTTTAAATGTGTTTAATTTAATTTTCTTTTTTTCCACTGTTCACTTCTATCGCTATTGACAAATAGATCTTCACCGGGAACTACATTAGCTTCTGCAGCAATTTTTAAATGTTCTAAAGTGCTATAATTTCTGTTTTTTTTAAATTATTTATGTTGTAATTGGTCATTAGTTTTGTTTTAAAAATCATTTACGTTAAAAACCGGCCATTTTTCACCGAAATCGGCCGATGACGCTATCGCTATCGCTATACTAGAACTTTACCTTATTATTTGTTTAAAACATCTGTAATTATTGTTTAGAATTTGTTCTTCCTTCAAATACATTGTACAACCAGTATTGACTTTATATTTGTGCAGGAAAATTTTAAAAAGAATTAATTTGTGTTTTTCGATTTTCGCTTATATTTCGGCTAAGCTACCAAATTGAAAAGACTAGAAAGGGTAATCTTTCCCACGAACAGCCCGTGTGGCGGATTAATACATAATTCTCGGCTATAATTAACTATAAACACGATGAAAAGTAACCACTAGTTTAAACATTATGATAATTAGTATAAATAATTTATTTAAAATGGGAAAATGTTATATAAAATTATTAATTTAATTTAAAAAATTTTACATAGAAAAAATTTGAGTTTTAAGGAAAAGTGTAATAAAAAGGAATCGCGTAGCGTGTTATATAAAGTTATAACTATTACCATGGCGGTAGGCGCCGGTATGCGATCTTTGATTAGCTATATCTTTATTAATTTTATTTTTTACACTATATAGTATATTCAAACTCAGAATTTGTACCTTTATTTAAAATATTAGTGAAATTAAAAAAAAATTATTTTGAAACTTTTTATGTGACTACCTAGGATAGGGGTAGGGGTAGGTATAGGGTTATGGTTAGGGTAGGGGTAGGTTAGGGGTAGGGTTAGGGATATGGTTTCATTTTAATACGGGATTGCAATTTTACAGATTGCAATCACGGCGAACCGCCGGGGCAATAGCAGCGACCTTATATAAAGTGACTAGCGGGGTTTACTCTCGCATTTTGTTCTTTATCGTTTTACATAGAAAAAGTTTTAAAATTTAAAATTAATTTTTTTATAACTGATAGTTTGTTTTTTTAAATAAAATTTTATTATAAACTAATTTTTTTATTCATTTCATTCATACGATCATCGTACCTCACCACTCACAACTACGATGTAATTAGTGCTTGGAAGGGTACTACTTACCGTTTTCAAAGTCTCTCAAATTACGATAAATGTTTTTTTTTTAATTAAATTTGGTATTAAATTTGTTTTGTTAGGTTATTGTAACAAAATAAAAATAATACGACTATTTTTCGGCACGGGCCGTCCGTAGGAAAGATTACCATCTAATTATCCATATCAACCATAAACATATTGACAAATTTGATTTTAAAAACTCACATCAACACAGCTGGCCATGGTGGCAGAGAAGGTAATGAAAACAACAACAAAATATCATCACAATCACAAGTCTTAAATCGACAGGCCATGGGTAAAATGCTGACCACACACACCAGGAAAGAAAACACCTAGAAACTGAGTCTAACTTGACAAAACATTAATTTTTTTTAAATTTCAACTGTTAATGTTTAGTTTGTTTTAACTATAATTAATTTCTAACTATAAAAAACTGATTAAACTAATCTTATAATCATTTTTGAAAACACTAAAAAATGGTTTTAAAGCAGGCATGTCAAACATGCGGCCCTTATGATGCGGCCCTTTACGATCAAACGTGCGCCCCGCAGAAATGTAAAAAAATAACAATATCACTAGTTTTTTTTTTAAATTATAAAAGTGAAGTTAATATAAAGGATTTAAAATCACAAAAAGTTTACTTAGTGCTTGTATAATATTATAACTAGTATCACTGCATTTTACCGACTGTCGTAAAGCAATTGCATAAAAATTTAGAGAAAAATGCATTAGTTTAAAAATTGACCCACTCAGCAATTTATCTCTCACATCTACTGATCTCTATAATATATAGAGATCAGGAGCTCACATCACGTCTAAGTCTGTAAGTGGGAAGGTCACACGCATAGATATCAGCAGACGAGTTGTGCCGGTGGAAAATGCAATCGGAGCAAGTATGATGAAATCATCACTTTAATTTATCTATTTTACGTTCAATTTATTTTTCACATAAAATAGGATATTTATTAAGTATTTACTGCTTGTATTTTTTGATAAATAGCTTAATCATCAAATGTATGAAATATGTCGGGGAAGTTCAGAAAGTTCCACAACGAGACCTCGTGGAAATGAAAGTTCACTACGTAGCTTTTCATTTTCCCGACGTAATGTGTCTAGAAACGGCTCTGCACTTCTGTTCCGTAGTTCCAGGTTTTCGTTTAGCCTATTTTCGTAGTATCAATAAATGAATTGCCATTTGTTACTTGTTTTTCCATTAGCTATTCATATATTATTTACATAAAAAATGTAAACGAAGTGCTTAAATGTTTGAATAATAAGTTGTGTTTAAGCAATAAAGGCATTCTTGATAGCTCATGCTATTGTCAGTGATCGCACTGTCAACACCACCGATTGTTTAGTTTCGGTTTTTAGGTTAGGTTTAAGCTTTCACTTTGAAATAATCAATTATTTCTGCCATAAAATTAAAAAAGTCATTAAAAGAATATCTTACATTGATTTTTCAACATCTAAAACAAGGTGGAGTTAAATGCCAACGCAAAGTAATTTCTTATATGAAGATCTTATTGCTCGCGCAAGTAGTAAAACGTACAAATTAGACTACCAGTTGAAAAATAGATTGTATATCGTTATTACCGAGGTTCATAAATCCCGAGGTCCGTTGAATAGGGGTATATTGATTTGAACGGTACAAGCTTCTACTCTGGCTTTAATTTAATGGTATCAACAAATATTTTTGGCTTGGACAGGCTAGCAAACAATGTTTACGTAGCTCATACGCGTGTCGTGAATCGCTCGTGGTCAATTATGCTCAACGAGCGCTATGTATAATTCGTTCCTCGTTGATCTGCTTCAATCTGATGTGGTCCCCAACATTTCATTCGTAGAATAACTCCCTCCTGAAAGTGCCGACCAGAATATAGCAGAAGTAAGCAAAGGTGTAGATCTAAAGTAAATATATTAAAAACGATTGTGGTTTTTTGTGCGCGCATGTAGCATGTCGATAACTTCTGCAGGTATAAAAACATAACATAACATAACGTTTATTTTAAAGTGAATCAGAACAATTAATAATAATCGTGTGTGAGATCCACTATCAAACATTTAAAAACCATATTTACATAATTTAATTTTAAATTCTTCAACAGTTTCAGCATTCACAACTTCATTCTCCAATTTATTCCATTCATTCGTCACTCTTGCACTAAAGAATTTATGTTTCATTGAACTCTCCCTTTTCTTATATAGCTTAAAGTTGTGCCCTCTGGTACTTTTGTATCTCGATCTCTCAAAAAATCTATCCGGATTTAGGTCAACCAATCCGTTCAATAATTTGTAAGTCTCAATTAAGTCTCCTCTAGTCCTCCTCTTTTCAAGTGTGGTCAGATTACATCTACTCAAACGTTGTTCATAATTCAGTCCTTTTAACTCAGCAATCATCTTTGTAGCTCGTCTTTGCACTTTTTCAATTATGTAGATATCTTTTTTAAGACAAGGGCTCCATGCCTGCACACAGTATTCCAAGTGTGGCCTAACTAGAGATTTATACAATCTTAAAACTGTATCTTTATCTCTGCTGACTATGGTTCTTTTGATCATGCCCAAAATTCTGTTTCCCTTCTTTGCAACCTCTGCACATTGTCTAGACTGTTTAGCATCTTCATTTACTAATACGCCAAGATCTTTTTCTTCTTTTGTTTCTTTTAGCTGTATCCCTTCTAACTCGTATTTATATCTTGGATTTCTTCTACCCAAGTGCATAACATGACACTTGTCAACATTGAACCGCATCTGCCATTCCTGCGACCATTTGAATAACTGCACAAGATCGTTTCTCAGCACTTCGACATCGTCACTATTGCACACTGTTTTGCATAATTAAGTGTCGTCGGCAAATTTTGATATTTTAGCTGCTATTCCTTCATCAAGGTCATTTATATAGACAACAAAAAGAAGTGGTCCAAGCACAGAACCTTGAGGCACTCCACTGGTTATTTTCATCCATTTCGAGAAACTTCCTCTCACTCCCACTTTTTGTCTTCTATCCAGCAACCAACAATCTATCCACCTTAACAGATTACCACCTATACCAACTGCTTTCAACTTTGAAGACAACCTTTGATGAGGAACCGTGTCGAAGGCCTTGGCAAAATCTAAATAAATCACATCCACCGACTGACATGCATCCATACCTCCATAAACCTCTTCAAAAAAATCCAACAAATTTGACAAACACGATCTTTTCTTCACAAATCCATGCTGACTATCTTTAATTAATTTATATTTCTCCAGATGAATCACAATTTCATTTTTAATCATTTTTTCCATAATTTTGCAAGCAATACTGGAAAGACTAACTGGTCTGTAATTGCATGCTTCGCTTCTGTTGCCTTTTTTGAACAGTGGCACCACAACAGCATCCCTCCAGACCTATTCATCAATTCTGCCAGCACATCTCCGATCTCATTTCAGACCTCAAGCAAGAACTTTGGGTGCAGCTCATCCATCCCAGGGCTTTTATCAGTTTTCAATTTTCTTAGCATTTCAACAACTTGCATTTTTGTAAAAACAACTTCAGTTATTAATTCGTCTGTATCACTTTGAAACAAATCTTTAGCCTTAGGGATATTTTGGATATCTTCTTTAGTAAAAACAGATCCAAAGTAGTTATTTAGAATGTCTGCTGTTTCTTCATCGTTCGTTATTACCTGCCCTTTGTCATCTTTTAATAGACCTACTTTGTCTTTTTTCTTCTGTCTACTTCTCACATATTTGTAAAAACTTTTGCAATCCATTTTTATATTGTTTGCCAGTTTCTGTTCATACTCCAATATGGCCATTTTAATGGTTTTTTTCACTTCATTTCTTTTCTTTTTGTATTTTTCTTTTAATTCCTTTAATTTTTCTGTGTTTGAATTGTCCCTTCCAATGGTACAATTTAGATCTCGATATTTTTTCCCTACTTTACATTTTGCTCTTTGCTTTTTAATTATCAGTCTCGTCATCCATGGATTTTTATTTTTCCAGTTTTTCTGAATTGGAACCTGTCCCTCAATGACTTCTTGCATGCTTTGAATAAACACTTTCCAGCTATTTTCTACATTCAATCCAGTTATTTTGCTCATTAAATTTTTATTTATGATACATTTTCTTATGTTATCATAATCAGCCTTGAAGTAGTTGTATCTAACATCTTTTGATGTTCTTTGCTTAATATCACTTATTGTCAAATCCCATCTGATAATCTGGTGGTCACTTGTACCAAAACATTCACCCACTATTATATTTTCAACAATACTTTCTTCAGAAGTTAATAATAAGTCAAGAGTATTTCTTCCTCTTGTTGGTGCTCTGATCAGCTGTGTTAAAAATTCATCATTAATGAAGTGTAGAAATTGCTCGTCTTTGTGTGTCTGACCCTCAAGAGTATCCCAATTAACGTGGTAATTAAAATCCCCTATAATGATCACTGGCTTTTCATTTGCCTTGGAAATCAAATCACACAATCCCTTGTCTGCATCTTCATTAGAACTCGGAGTTCTGTAGCAAACCCCAATTATTAATTTATATGTTTTCAGCTTCAATTCACACCACACGCTTTCTTTAAATTTTCTGTTGTTTAGGTCCTCTCTTTGCACTGCATTCAAATCATTTTTCACATACAACAGTACACCCCCAGCACCATGGCCAGTATTCTTTTGATTTTCTCTGTCTTTTCTAAACATATCATAGCCTACTAACTTTAGTTTATCATCACTGATTTTATTGTTTGTCCAGGTTTCTGTTAAGCCAATAATATCTGGGTTTTCATTTTTCACATATATTTCCAATTCAGCCATTTTTATCCTATTAGCCAGACTTCTTACATTAGCATAAAAACATTTACAAATGTTTTTGCCTTCGTCCACAGTAGTCAAATCTCTTCTATCTTTTTTTCATTGTTTCTTCTTTCCATTTTCTTGAGTGCCACCTTCTTCTTTTCACCATGCTCCACTATATTCAGTTTCTTTTCAGCTTTACTATCCTTATGTCCCCCGGCAAGCCCTTAACCCTGTATAGCCAGTTTCCCGTTGTTTCTCCATTCTGCTTCTCTCTGCATTGTTCAACCAGCTTTCTGCACTGTTCTCTTTCAGTTTTTGTCAAGTCATGAGTAACTGAGATTCTCTTGAATTTTTCTTCTGCTTTTTGAAGTCTGGACAATGACTCTAGAGCTCTGTTTTTGATTGCAACATTACGGAACTCTATAAGTAACGGTCTTTCCTTTTCTCCTTCTTTGTATTTTCCTAATCTGTAGATGTTTTTATGTCCAACTTTTCATCGCAGGGCACCTCCAAAACATCATTCAAGAGGCTTAACACCATTCTTTTGTCTTCACCTATTCTCTCACCGTGCTCCATGTCTTTTTTTTTCAGCCAATCGATGCAAGATAATGTTATTTTTTTTTCTTTCTCTCAGTTTTTTCTCTTCTATATTGCGTTCAATTGATTCCTCTACTTTTTTCACTTTTTCATTTATTGCCTTCAGATCTTTGTCAACATTTCTTTTAACAACAGTGCTCCACTCTTCAGTTTTTTCCCCTAAAGTAATCTGTATCATCTTTTCTTCTGTCATCTTAATTCTGTTCAACCTCTCCTCCATTTCTTCAATCTGTGATTTATGTTCCTCATAATGCTTGACCTCTTCTTTTTCCACTATTTCCTTATTTCTAAGCAGTTCCTCCAACTTTTCTTCCAACATATCAATCCTTTCCTGTTGCTTTTCATTATTCTTTTCCAACACAGCAGTTCTTTTACAACCTTTGCATATATGTCCGGTAAAACTGTCAACTCCTCCGTACATCTCACATATCTTACATTTTTTCAGATTTTTGGACATTTTTGAAAAATAAATCACCGGAAATAAATCAAAGCGAAATAAATGAAACACTGAAGTAAATAATTTTTAAATTCAGTACAGAATAAATAATTACGGTTTTTAAACAATTGTGAATTGGAAAATAGATTTTGAGAATCACTACTGTAGAATTATGGACAATTATAATGTAATGTATGCACACTTAAAATATAATAAAAACTATAACATAAATTAAAGTAAAATGACCAGTAGAATGAAATTATAATTGAAGAGTTAAATTAAATAATTAAATTTTTTTTTTTTAAAATCACGACTGAATTTTGAAAAAAATAATGGCGATTGAAATCAAAAGATGGTGTTACTACACGCTTGAATTGTACGGGCTTTGCTGATTGGTTGAGTTGGTTTCTTCTTAGCTTTCTGATTTGCTGAATGCGTTTATGACGTCTGCTTTTGAGCAGAATTGTCGTTGAAGATACAGTAGAAGAATTTCGATTTTCGATTGTTTAATTTGTATTTATTTGTTAAAAATCATTAGCATTGAACTTTTTCTTTTCATTCTTTCTTTATTTAAATTTTCATAAGTTTTTCGAGTTTAATTACTAATTTTATTAGAGATATTAAGTAGAGAATATCAACGTTGAGATGAAATAGTTCTTGAGACTTTTCAGATTGTATAATTTTGAAGTTTCTGCTTTAATTAGTTTTTTTTAAATGTAAAACTTTAGCAATTTACTGCATAAAATGTTATACATAAAATTGTCGTTGAAATTTTTGATAAATTCGAACCAATTCTTTAGTATGACCAAGCTGAGAATTTGTAGCGTCAACGTTTCAAGAATTCAAAATGTTGATGATGATCTCGCTTAAGTTTGGTGGTCCTGCCAAAAGATTCAACCTGTCTGTGGTCAGATTGTTTGATCAGAGATGTGATTTCTTTCTTTTTCCAGGTATTTCTTTTGAAGAGACTCACCAATAAATCGGTGGCAGGCAAACAACAAACAACTTCTAATTTTTAACAAAATTTAATAATTAAATTAACTTAAAAGAAGCAGAAGATTATTTTCAATTTAATTATTTTAGAATTTCAATCAATTAGAGCTTTTAAATCAGTTTTTTTTATCTATAATTCAAAGGAGCGTAACGTCCTGCAGCCGCTCTTCAAATTTGGATATAGTTTTTTTAATAAAAATAAGTAATGGAAGCTGTTTTTTGGGGCTTAAATGGTATGTAAAATTGGCTGATTGTTTATTGTTTATTGTTTATTGGGCATACAAAAACACATTAAAGAAACACATAAAAATTGAAATAAAAGCATGCAACAAAAAATGAATGAGTAGTGCCCAAAAGGAACATCCGAAGAGATGAATCTCGCTTGAGGATGACCAGTGCAGATGAAACATTTACAAATAATAATAATACAGGTACATACAATACAATAAATTTAGAATGGTAAAATAACTGAAATAAATTACTAAGATGAACAAAATAACAAAATTTAACATTTAATAATATACAATATACCTAAACAATACACGTTCGAATCTGAGATGATAGAATATATTATAATTTTAATAAGTGAGATTTAAGACGAGATTTAAATAATGAAAAGGACTCAGAGGACTGTATTGAAATAGGGATGACTGAATATGTACGCGGACTTAAACATTTAATAGAGAAGGTTTTTAGTCTTGTGTTTAAAAATTCTGGACGGAAAAGATTAGATGATCGCAAAAAATGGGTATGAATATTTCATGCTTACTTACTCCGAAGGTATTTTATACATGCGATTGCTGAGGTTGGGTCGTTACTTAAATATGGTACACTAGCCGGTAGAATAGAATGGCAAGTGTAACATTGGTTATACAAGTGTTACGCAATCACATAAATCAAATAAAACACATGCTTTTATTGATATCTTAGGCAACATTGTCACAGTCAGCCTATTGTTTATCAGTAGAATGAGCACAGAATGGAGCGCAGTTAAACGCTTGAATTTCATGCTAAATCGGGGATTAACTGACCTCGGGATTTTGAAGGATTGGATCTCCTAGTTTCATAACAATTTGATCTAAATCTGCCTCACAAATACCTTTATCCCTAGACTAAAAGTTGGCCTCTTCGGTGTCTTTATCCGTGTTTAAAAACTTCAAAAAACCAGCAGAAACTTTATCGTCTTTGACTTCCATGATTTTGCCAAATTAATAGGTTTTCGAGTCAAAAACATATTCAAAAATACACCAATCCCCTATTTTTAATCTTAGTGTTGTCAAGGGCAAAATGAGCATTGTTACTGGTGGCCATATCTGTAGATGTGATCTGTCCATGGAGACACACATTTCCCATCTCAGCCGTACCTGTTTCTACCATCTTCGTCAGCTACGTGTCATCCGAAGAGGCCTCACTACAGACTCACTCACAGCCGGGTCGACTATTGCAACGGGGTCCTGGCCGGTCTACCGCTGTTCCGGATCAACAGGCTTCAATCTGTTCTTCGGGCTGCTGCTCGTCTCGTGCTGCGATTGCCTGGCTGGGCCAGCGTTTCGGGTCTGATGCGGACGCGGCTTCATTGGCTTCCCTTTCCGGAAAGAATCCGTTTTAAACTATGCTCTATGGTTTATAAGTGCCTCCATGGAATGGCTCCTGTTTATCTTCAGGAGCTATGTGTTCCGGTCTCTCAACTCTTTGGTCGGTCTCATCTTCGATCGGCGGCGGCCGGCGATCTACTTGTCCCTCAGACGGAGACTGTGACGATTGGCAGGCGTGGTTTTTCTGTGGCTGGTCCTGTGGCCTGGAATAGCCTTCCCCCCGCTCTGAAGGATCCAACGATGCCTTTTAGTGTCTTTCGTGAACGGCTCAAGACATATTTGTTTTCTTCCACTTAATTGTGCAGTGCGCTTTTGTGACTTTTATTTTGTAAAAAGCGCTATATAAAAAACCTGTATATATATGTTGATTCCCAGTCAGGCTCGATGTCTGGGAAGCTTTTCGAAATATCTCTTTTTGCTGCAAGTTTTGATGTCTTTAATTTGGATCTCCTCAAATCTTTTTTTGCTTCTCAGCTGGAGATTTAACTGGCAAGCAAGCTGTCAAAACATCTTCTACTGCTCTTTCCATGCTATATTGTGAGACCATCCCCCTTCAAAGCTGTAGATACTCGGTTTCTCATTCTGAAACATAACCAGAAAACATTATTAAGAAGTGATTAATATGTATATGTCTTGAATATATTAAACAATTTCATTCTATTACATTAAAATTTTGATCAATAATGAACCTCAACACTTTTATGAAAATTTAAGCATTCAGCAATACTGAATGACTATGGCTATTCAGTACGACCTTACAGTGGCCATTCAGTATGAACCGAGATGTACGAGCATTTTAGTGTGCTACGAGCAAAATAATAATTTTAGACATCCAAAATTTAGATTAAAATATTAATCATACATCTCTTTATTTGCAAAAAATATCTTACAAAATATAACCTTCAATATTTGATGAGACTAGAATAGTTCTGACCTGACTCGTTTTCACTTTTTCTTCCGAAAAACCAAAAAGCTCTATAAATGCCAAACGAAATACACGAGACACAAAAGAGTAAAACTGAACAAAGAGTTCATATATATACACATTTTAAAAAAGAGATGGGCGTAAAAAATAATTTAACAAATGAGAAAATCTCAGTGGTCGTTCAGTACAGTGGCCATTCAGTACGGTTCTCCCCTACATGAAATTAGCAACGACTTCGGCATCGAACGCTATTTTGGATACAAAAAGTAGATTATAGACAAAATAAATTTGTCCAAGCAAAAAATTTAATTGATTCCAAATGCTTAATCCAAATGTCAAAAAAAATAAAAAAATAATGTTTTAGGCGTGAATACGGCAATAACCGAGGCCCATCGATTTTTCCGATTGGCCTCAAAATACCGGAAATGAATATGAAAAAAAAATTAATTTTGTCCGAGCGCCATTTTTTTGGAATTTAGTTGTAAATTATATGCTAAATTTAAATATGTAAATAAATATTTTATAAAAACTGTGTCTTAGGTGTCAGACGCTATTGACCGTTTCCCTTCTACACCGAGTTCCGTATCGTTTCGTTTAATGCGCTTCAAAAACCGGAAAAGGAGAAAATAAAAAAAAATTCGTTTTTTAATAATTTAGTGACAAAGCAAAAAAAATTAAATTTCTCTCAAAAAACCCATACACTTTACAGTTGTAAGTGGTGCAGACATCGTTCACATTGTAATTGTTCGACAGCCCATTGTTCAGGTGATAGATTTAGTTGTGTGTGCATACCCCATGTACCCAACGCTGACAGTCTTTGCATTGGGCATAGAAATTGTCCACGTCCACGTTGTTGCAGTACAAGCTGGGATGATGTTTATTTGTCCAGAAATCAGGTATCGATTTCCAGAATGTAACTGGTTTTAGAATAATAATATAACTAGAAAAGTTAAGCATGAACTCATTATTATCTCTAGTAACCGGGAAGTCACTTTTAGGAAAATAGTTCATCGATATTAATTTATATATATATATATATATATATATATATATATATATATATATATATATATATATATATATATATATATATATATATATATATATATATAACCTCCCTCCTAAGCTAGACACCGCTGGATGTAATTCGCTTAAGACCGAACGTAATTGTCTGCCTAGGAAATTTTCGGCTGGAGAGTGACCGTTCGGCGATGAAGCGCAGGGAGTGGTTCTTTAGCTGAATAAAAATGTTTGAAGAGATTCTTTGTAAGTTCCGTCATTTCTTAATTTAATCAAAGCTCTTTTAAAAGTGTCTACAAATCGTTCGGCCTGGCTATTGGATTGTAGGTGAAATGGTGGTGATTTCACGTGTTTGAACGCGTTTTCTGCACAGTATTCCTGAAAAACAGTTGAGGTGAATTGTCACTGACAATTGTTTCAGGCAATCCAAATTGTGCAAAGATCCGCTGGAGTGCATTTATCGTGTTGGATGTGGTGCTGTTTGCCATCTCTATTATTTCTGGCCATTTTGAGAATGCCTCTACTACTACGAGATACATTTTTCCATGGAGCGGTCCAGCATAATCGATGTGAATTCGACTCCAGGGTTTGGTTTCTTTTGACCATGAACATAAAGTGTGTTTTATGGGTGATTTAGCTGCTTGTTGGCATGAAAAACAGCTGCGTGTCCAGTTTTCTATGTCTTTATCAATGCCGCTCTAATAAACGTGTTCTCGGGCAGTTATCTTCATTCGAGTAATACCCGGGTGGCCTTTGTGAAACATTTGAAGTACTCGTTTTTGCAAAACCTGAGGGATGATTATTCGAGAACCAAAGAATAAACAGTCTTCATGTATCGTTATTTTTTTTTTAAGAGTTCGAGTTTGCTGGTTTTTAGGGCTTTGTTTTCGTTCCATTTTCCTGTTTTGACATATTGGAGAAGGGGATTTAATTCATTGTCTGTTTTTGTTGCGTCACAGATTTCTTTATTTGAGACTGGAAGTTGTTTGACGGCATTGATATACAAGGAGTTTATATCTTGATTGATAGCTGCTATCAATGTGTCTTCTAATGTTTTATGTGGGCCTATAAAACGCAAAAGTGTGTCAGCTTGTCCAAAGGACGTGGTTCTGCAGTATTCAATTTTGAAATCATAAGCAAGCAGTGTTAAAGCCCAGCGTGGGAGTCTGTTTGCTGTATATAATGGTATGCCTTTTTTATTGCCAAAAATGGCAAGTAGAGGTTGAATGTCTGTTAATAAAGTAAAGTGGCGTCCATAAATATAACGGTGAAACTTTCTGACCGCGAAAACTAGTGCTAGACCTTCTTTTTCTGTTTGCCCATATTTCTTTTCTGCTGGAGTGAGAGCTCTACTAGCGTGTGCAATTGCCTTTTCTGTTCCATCACTATATCTGTGCAATATCACTGCTCCAATGCCGTATTCTGATGCGTCGGCTGCAACTACAATTGGTTGGTTGGGGTTGTAATGGGTTAACAGAAGGTCGGATAATAAAATTTTTTTAGTTTCGTCAAATGCCCATTGACAACTTTCAGACCACTGGAACACCGTGTTTTTTTTAAAAGAGCGTCTAGTGGTGCTCTTAAATTTCTCATGCGTGGTACAAATGAGCTGTAATAGCTGATCAGTCCAAGAAAAGTACGGACCTGTCCAACATCTTTGGGTGGAGGCATATGAATTATTGCATCGATTTTTTTGGGGTCGGGACGACGGCCTGCAGCTGAGATTACATTTCCCAAGTACGTGATTTCCGTCATTAACAAGTTGCATTTTTCAATTCTAATCCGAAGCCATAATTTAAAATTCGGTAAAATAAAGCCTCTAAGTTTGTGTTGTGTTCTTCTAATGTCCGTCCCGTGACGATGACATCATCTAAATAGATGGCAACGCCATCTAGACCAGTAATCATAGTGTCTATGATTTGTTGAAAAATCCCTGGTGCTGATTTCACACCAAATGGTAGACGGTTATAACGAAACAAACCTTTATGAGTGTTGATTGTTAAGAGCTCTTTACATTCTTCCGTCACTTCTACCTGATGGTATGCTTCTGCAAAATCTATTTGGAAGAAAACTGTTCCTCCATTTAGTTTTGTAAAACGTCATCCATGGTAGGTAACGGGTGTCTATGGAGCATCAGTGAGTCATTAAGCCCGTTGAAAAATCTGCACAAAGTCGGATGGAGCCGTTTGCTTTACGGACAGCAACTATGGGTGCTGCCCACTAAGAGTGATCCACGGGAGAGATTATTCCTTCTTTTAGTAACCGGTTAATTTCGCTATCCAATTGCTCTAAAGCGGCATGAGGAACAGGGCGTTTCTTTCTAACTATGGGTTGTGCGCCAGGTTTAAGCTGTAAGGAAGCTGAAACTTTTGTGCACAGTCCTAGTTCCGGTCGGAACACATCAGCGTATTTGTGGTTTAATTTGTTTGTAATGGCTGTGTGTTCCACGTCTGTGTGAAGCTTCGTATTTCCATGACAGAATAGTTTTCTAACAGTTCTTTAAAGTCAGGAAGTTGTTTTATCCATGGCATTCCCATGAGGTCGTTTGAATCTGTGACGTAAACAGTACCCCGACCATGGTACTTTTGACCTGACTTATTTGCAACGGTAAATTTTGTCTCAAACATTTATTCGGTCTTCACGGGTTGACCATTTGCTGCACTTAGATTTGCCGTTGCTGTGGTAAGATTGGGGCGACCGATGGCTATCCACGTTGGACGAGAGATGAGAGTCACTTCGGCTCCAGTATCTAACCGAAGTTGAATCGGTCTATCGTTGATGATGACTTCAATGTACTGTTTGATTTCATTTCCGTTGTCTACTCGGTTAATGAATCGGTCTTGTCTAGAAGCACTCTTTTCTCTGTGTGTAAAAGAATTTTGTCTCCAGCTTGGATGATCCCGTGCTACAAATTTTCGTGATTTGCGAAAATCTGGAGAACTCGTCGGTCTGACGTTAGGACACTCTCGTTTCAAATGTGGTTCGCCACAAATGGGACATGGTGTTTTTGGCTCTGCTTGATGTCGTGGTGACAATGGCTTTTGGTGATGTGAGCTGTATCTGTTTCTACATCCGGTCTTTCGATTGTTTTAGTATCATCCAGTGTAGTCTTAAGTCGTTCAGACTCTGCTATTAATTCAATGACTGTAATAGGTTTTTCGCTACTTTTGCTATCCAACATGCGTAACAGCCTGGAACGTATCGCGACATGTTCTTGTGCCTGAAGACCTGCAACATATTGAACACACTTATGTGTTTCGTCTGACATTCCTCGAAGTTCTGCTGCCTTTGTAGCAGCAATGATCTTATTTCCATAAGTGCTAAAATCACTCCCTGATGTACAAATTATTCGACTAAAGTCAAACCTTCGTCGAAAGAGACTTTTCTTAGGGCCAAATAGTTGTTCAAGGGCTGTGATGGTTTCTTCCCAACCAATGTCGCTGGGAAGCCGTGTAGGAATTCTGGTAGAAAAAGCTGAATATGTGTGGTTGTCTAATAGAGTTCGAAGAAGTTCAGTCTTTGACTCTTCTGGAAGATGTCTTTCGTGACGTTTGACAGTGTCTTCAAAACGTCTAAGCCACAGACTGAAAAATCGTCCTTCCTCTGGTTCGTAGAAAAACTTCTCCACTCTCTGACGTAGTCGATCAAAAAGTGTTTCTTTTGACTGTCTTTTTTTCTTTTTGGGACTCTATAAATTCTAACAGTTTTCTCTGTGTCTCTGCATTTTTTTTCCTCAGCTCCTTTTCTTTCTCTGCATTTTTTTTCATTAGCTTTAAGAATCTTTCTTCGCTCTTTTCCATCTGCATCTTGTGTCTCTCTTCGCTTTTTTCCATCTGCGTCTGAAAAAGTTCAATTATCTTTTGAATATCTTCCATTGCGTGATTTTATTCCTATCCTTCGTCGCCAATTGTTATGATGTTTATTTGTGCAGAAATCAGGTATTGATTTCCAGAATGTAACTGGTTTTAGAATAATAATATAACTATAAAAGTTAAGCATGAACTCATATTATCTCTAGTAACCGGGAAGTCACTTTTAGGGAAATAGTTCATCGATATTAACTTATATATATATATATATATATATATATATATATATATATATATATATATATATATACGTCTTTAATAAAGCGTGTCTGAAAGAACATCTTTTTCCTAATTATTTGAAAAATATATATATATATATATATATATATATATATATATATATATATATATATATATATATATATATATATATATATATATATATATATATATATAGTGGTACTCTCTATTAACGACTTTGAAAATGTCATAGAAATCAGGTCTTAAATTGGAAGAAAGCATATTTACAACCAAATAAAAAAGGTACACAAAATGTACATACACTGCATTGTATTATATTCAAAAAAAATACATACATAATTGGACAAAACCATGTTATTGTTAAACTCAAAAATTTAATTTTCAGTTATTTTGGGAAAAAAGTGGAGTTTGAGCAACTCTTGACTTCTTTTTAAGATGTTCTGTTTGAATTTGACCGTGAAAATTTTCCAAAAGTTTTGGAATGCCTTGAAATCCATAAGTCAGTGCAAAATGAATCAACTGTTGAGTGCTTTTAGCAGCAGCAGCAGTAAAAGAGATCACTGGTTCAATTATTTCATCAGTTCCATCTTTTTGTGGATCATCTTCAGGCTGTGACTGAATATCCAAGTTATCTTCTTCTGTTTCAGCACAGGTTGGGACTTTGTCATCTACTGCAGCAAACTCTTCCAATGTCATGTCTTTGAGGAGCTTGACTTCACCATTTGCAGGGTTCTTTTTTTCCATTTCAATTTGTGCTACATCATCTGAAAATTATTGTTTACATACTCAATATTTTTGCTTAGGAAGTTGAAATGTGATTTAAAGAAAAATAAACGTTTCCCAATTAAATTTAAAAATAAAAACTAAAAAAAAAGAATAAAAACAAACATCAAAAACCAGAAAATGATTACCTTTAATGACATCAGTTGTTGGGATCTTGAATCCACACTTTAGAAAACACTTGGAAATGGTCACTGGTTGCAACATATCCCAAGCTTTTTTCAACCACATCACTGCGTTCAACAAGTTTACTGATTTTATCAGCTCTGGCCCAGTGGAAGTGTTGTCCTCCATTTCAAACAAAACATGACGTAACAGACTCTTTCTGTAGTTGAGTTTTACTGCTTGAATAATTCCAGCATCGCATGGCTGCTATCTGGATGTGGTATTTGGAGGAAGCATTATAAAATTTACATTGGATAGCTGGGTGGGCAGCACAATTGTCAATGAAAACCAAGATGTGGCGTTTCAGAATTCGCATTTTGTTAAGTTTATTTGCCCATTGCGTAAAAATCGCTGATGTCATCCATGCCTTTTTATTAAAAAAATAGTCTATTCCAAGATTTAACATGTTTATGCCCTGAAAGCACCTGGGTTTGGCACTTTTTCCTATAACACATGGCTTTAATTTTTTTCCTGTGGCACTAGCACCAAGCAAAACAGTGAATCTATCTTTTGATGTTTTAATGCCAGCTGCATCATCCCCTTTAACAATTATAGATTTGGCTGGTAACGCTTGAAAAAAGTCTGGTTTCGTCAGCATTAAAAATGTTTTCAGGAGCATAGCCTTTACAAATGACTGGCAATCTCTTTGTCCAATCCTCTACCGTTTCCTCAGATACCTCTGCTCTGTCTCCGGAAAGAACAGACAAATGAATGTTGTGACGTTTCATCCACTTATAGAGCCATCCGTTAGATGCCGTAAATTCATTGTGCCCAAGAACCACAGCCTCAATAGCCGCCTTCTCTTGGATCATGCGACCACTGATAAGCAAATTTCGACGTCGACTATCGCAAAACCACTTCCACATTATTTCGTTCAAGTCGCTGTAAACACATTTTCTTTGTTTATCGTACTTTCGTTCCGCATTGTCACCTTTTTCCCATCTTTCACGAATTGAAGCTTTGTCCTTTACAATTCCCTGAATTTGTGTTTTACCGACATTTACCGATTTTGCAATTGAGATTGCAGTTTCTCCGCTGTCACCCCTTTTTATCACTTCTATTCTTTCTCCTAATGTTAATTATTTTCGGTGTTTTTAATTATTTTTATAATATAAAATTAATATAATTAGAAACAGAATTAAATTACCAATCGATTGATCCAAATAATTTATTTAAAATATAATTAAAGAAGTTAATGACAGAAAACCGCCAGGTAGTAGGAAAAACTAGGTTCATAAACAGTAAACTAACTAAAGGTGAAGCGAAATGAAATGTCAAATAAAATAGTTGTCAAATAAATTTATTGTGCGAGCTTTTATAAAAAAATTTAAAAAAAATAACTTATTTTTAAAAAAAGTATCAATTAATTTGTGTGCCTTAATTGAAAACTATCGCGTTTAACATTCTATGAAGAACAGGGTAATCATGGAGAATAGTTCCAGAAATTATTTTCGGTGTTTTTAATTATTTTTGTAATATAAAATTAATATAATTTGAAACAGAATAAAATTACCAATCGGATGATCCAAATAATTTATTAAAATATAATTAAAGAAGAAGTTAATGACAGAAAACCGCCAGATAGTAGGAAAAACTAGGTTCATAAACAGTAAACTAACTAAAGGTGAAGCGAAATGAAATGTCAAATAAATTAGTTGTCAAATAAATTTATTGTGCGAGTTTTTATAAAACAATTTAAAAACAAATTACTTATTTTTAAGAAAAAGTATGAATTAATTTGTGTGCCTTAATTGAAAACTATCGCGTTTAACATTCTATGAAGAACAGTTCGGACTTAAATAAACTTACATTTTTTTTGTAAATAATGTTATTTTGACTGCGTGAATACTATTTTTTGTGTTACTTTTGCTAATAATTTTTTTTAAGCGCTGTAAATATTTCTTGTCTGCGCTATAAATAGTAATTTCTGTTTGACTTCGCTATTCATAGTTTTTGTTGCTGTTCTCTTGCGCTTTTCGTGAGTTTTTCGAGAGAATTTTATTATTAAAAATTAATAAACTGCTTGGATCATTAAATTGGAGTTATTATTGTGATTACAAATATATAATTATTATTATGGAAAAATAATTAAAAACACCGAAAATAATTTCTGGAACTATTCTCCATGATTACCAATTTCTGCACCTATTCTCCATGATTACCAATTTCTGCACCTATTCTCCATAATTACCTTGTTTTCTTTTCTGTGAGTTCAAAGTTGACGTCATTTTACCAAATTAAAATTTAATTCGCGAAATCAAATAAGAGACGAGACGCTTTGAATAAATATAAAGAATCCGGAAGTTTTGTTTTGTTTGTGAATAAGGATGGCATGTTTTGGTGAATAGGCATGGCATGTTTTGAATTTGTTTACCGAAAATTGAGAATTTTAAAAAATCGTAATTTTTACGTTTTAGTGAAATTTTTTTGTGTTTTTTTAAGGTCGTTGGTCGGGTTTTGGAGGGAGTCGTAGATCGGGAGTGACGCTTAATGGGAAAACTCCGTCTGAAAAAATGGTCGGAAATGAGAGAGAGTCGTAAATGGGGAGGTCGTTGGGGAGGAGTATTACTGTATATATATATATATATATATATATATATATATATATATATATATACATACATACACATATATATACATATATATATATATATATATATATATATATATATATACATATATATATATATATATATATATATATATATACATATATATATATAGACATATATATATATATATATACATGTATATATATAACACAAGCAATCATCGTACAGGTCCTCCGAGGATTTCAGTTAATATATATATATATATATATATATATATATATATATATATATATATATATATATATATATATATATATATATATATATATATATATATCCATATCATCATGATATACCCTACTGCTACATAGGGCACACCAGAACAACTTTAGCGAAAAGATTAACGATGCACACTCAAGAAGGGAGTATCAAAGAGCACCTGAAAACTCATCACCAAATCCATGTCAGTAGAGCACTTTTGGATGATAATACAGAAATCATTCGTAGAGAGCGATGTCCTGCAAAGCTTAAATTATATGAGGCATTTTATATATCTAGAGACAAACCAAAGATTAACATGCAAAAAGATTTTTCGGATGGTACACTGTCGCTGTTCAATGTTGCTTGCACGGATGTTGGGAAAAATAAAAATGTAACTGATGGAAAAAATGGTGTGTTTGTTGGTGTTGGTCCACCTGCGGTTGATTCTCTGGTTGTGCAACTTACTTCTGACATTACATCTGTCCAATGTTTTTCTGATAGTGATAGCAAAGGCACCTCTAATACGGACTGTGTGTTATCAGACATGAAAGCTTGTGATGATATGGTAAATGTTTGTTCTTCAAAGATCGAAGAAGAAGATTTAGTAAAAATTTTGGTAAAAACTCGTAGTTTCTTAAAGATTTTTAAAGAGAAATTACTAAAAAAGATGGAGGTCACTGATGGTACTTTGGAGATTGTGAAAGAGGTTTTGATGGCTGATGTTTCCACAAAGAATGTGAAAGAATGCATGGTGAAAACATCTACACAAACTGATAGATCAATGATAACTGTGAAAGAAGAAATGATACTTGATGTGATGGTGACAGATTTTTCCTCAGATATTTTGAAGGAAAATATAATGCTGAATGTGGTGGTGACGGATGGTTTGTCAGAAACTGTGGAAGAGGGCTTGGTGGATGATGTGGTGGTGACTGATGGTTCTTCAGGGTTTGTGAAGGATGGTTTGGTACAAAATGTGACAGCGATTGGCGTTTCATCGGAAATCATAAAAGAGGGATCACTGCAGAAAATCTACTTAACTACTCTAAATGGTGGGGCAAATTCTCTCTGCTTTCCCGTCTTCTGCGCATATGATCCACAACCACAAGGAACATTACTCTTTCCATTGGACCGGAATAATAAATATGGATCCTCTCCCATACACATTCAGTTGTCGGCCATGGTGACAGTTCATTCTTGACAGGCATTTTTGCAGCCATCTGAGAGGATTGCAAAACCTCACTCCATCTTCTATATCCCTGTCCATTCCTTGCCAATAAACTTTACAATCAACACATTCAACCAATGCATCATCACTTTCATCATCAACTTCTTTCCAAGCAACACCCGACGAAGCTAATACAATGCAACTATTCTCACTGTAATCTGTGTCAACAATATCATCATGACAGGAGTCATCATCCACATCCTCAACATCCCGTAATACAACTTCGCTTTCAACACGCCCAACCAATTTATTACCAACATCAACGTCATTAGAAGTGTTACATGACAAAGCCAATTCGTCATGACTAATGTCACAGCCATTTGTCTCAACAAAATTTCGACATTTAGAAAAGATAATAAAAAGTATATTGCTGCTAAATGGTCTTTTGTGTTTTTACGAGTTTGTTTTGAAGAACATTTAAAGCCGAAGTTTCTTGAAACATCTACAAAAATCTCGACATCGGCTAGAAATAACTACAGAGGTGATTATCGACGACGTCTACAGTCACATGTTACACAGAAAAAACAACAGTTCAAGGACCTTGAATTGCAATCTATATATATAAAAGAACATGTCCTGACTGACTGACTGACTGACTGATAATCAACGCCGAGCTCAAACGCCTCATCCTAGGAACGTGAAATTTGGAACTTTTATTACTTTTATTGCATAAGCATCCACTAAGAAAGGATTTTTGAAAATTTTGCTCCTGAGGGGAAGAAGCTGGAAAACAAACTTTTTTCTAAAACAATGTATATCTCGAAAACCAAAAATGAGGAAATTTTGAAATTTGGTATATGGATTCTTCTTAAAAAATAAAAAGATACGTGTTTCACCATTTTTTGAAAATTCGGTTTCCCGGACCTCAAATGTTGGTTGGAAAATTGGGTTATTTGGTTTTTAAAGTAGCTGCTACTCAAAAACTGTGAATGCTACAGGATTAAAAATTATTATTTAGTTTCTGCTCCCAAAATAATGAAATAGGTGTTTTAGCATTTTCTGAAAATTTGGTTTCCAGGACTTCAAATGTGAGGTGGAAAATAGGGTTATTTGTTTTTCAAACTAACTGCTACTCAAAAACTGTAAATACCACAGATGTAAAAATTAGTATTTAGTTTCTATTCTAAAAATAAAGATATACGTGTTTTACCATTTTTTAAAATTTGGTTTCCAGGACCTCAAATGTGGGATGGAAAATAATGTTATTTGGTTTTAATGTAACTGCTACTCGAAAACTGTAGATGCTGCAGGAGTAAAAATTAGTATTTGGTTTCTACTCCAGAAATAATGATATATGTGTTTTACCATTTTTTGAAAATTTGGTTTCCAGGACTTCAAATATGGGGTGGAAAATAGGATTACTTGGTTTTTAAAGTAACTGCTACTCAAAAACTGTAAATGCTACAAAAGTAAAATTAGTATTTAGTTTCTACTCTAAAAATAATGATATACGTGTTTCACCATTTTTTGAAAATTTGGTTTCCAGGACCTTTAAATGTGAAGTGGAAAAAGGGTTATTTGATTTTAAAATAACTGCTGCTCAAAAACTGTAAGTGCTACAGATGTGAAAATTGGTATTTTGAGGTTTTGTGCCGGTTAAAAGTAGATGAGTTCAGTTTATCACCGGACGGACGGGCCAAGCCGTTATTTTAGGGTCTTCATAAGGCCCTGCCTAAACCTTAAATCAAGGTGGGACGGGCCGAGATTTTTAACCAAGTATATAAACATTTTAGTGATTTTAGGGTGTTCAGACGGGCCGGGCTAAACCTGAAGTCAAGGTGGGACGGGCCGAAGTTTTTCATCAAGTATATAGAACTTCTAGGCCTGTGAAAACGGGCCGGGCCCATATTAGACGGGCCGTGCCGGGCCAGGATATTCGGTTTTTGAAACGGGCTGGGCCAAGTTGTCGACGGGCCGAGCCGAGACCTAAAAAATTGATCCGTGCAGTACTCTACCATGTATGCACGGTTCAAATTCTCTAATTTCATGCGAGCGAAGCCGCTACGGGCACTGCTAGTATACATATATATAAACAAACGCATATATACATACACATATACACAAATTAACATAATAAGAGATAATAAAATAAGCTATTTACACAAATATAAGTAAGATGAGCCATCTTCATCTACAGGTTGACATCAAGTGATGCTCGCAGCCAAAAGTTTCTGTACCCCGTCGTTGCTATTGTGTTCGTCTGCATTGAAACCACTTAGACACTTCCCACTCTGGAAGGTTTTTTGGTCACGATTTTGTCCCCTACGATGATCAGATTGGTTTTTCCAGCCTTCGTTCTCTGCCTCAAACAATCGACAAGAAGTTTCCGTGCTTCTCTTTCTTTCGGGGTCATGTCCCGATGTATGAAAACCGCTTCTCCTTCCTTTATCGTTTTCAAGTTTTTTGCCTGCTTCAGAAGTTTTGATTGAAGAATCTCGTTTTTTAAAACCAGCTTCAGTGGTCTTGGCCTGGAAAGATCGCTTTCTCCCTCGGCTTTCTTCCCGAGTCTGACTAAATTCCCAATTTCGACATCATCACATGAAAACGCTTCCATCAACTCCTTCATTCTTTTCCTGTCGTCCAGTTTACGCTCATCTGGTATGGACAATCTCGACTTAGATAGCCCATAGACAATGACACTCGTTTTTTCTCCTGATTCTGTCCGCCTCCTCATCCTTGTCCTCCTGTTTCTTAACGTCAAGGATTTTCTTGAGGAATAACTGTAAGTTCGACACTTGTTCGACCTTGCCGGACAAGACTGAATCTTGCACTTTTTTAACACCGTCGACCAATTCATTAGCTTTTTCCATGAACAAATGTGACCATTTTCTGGTAGCAGTGTCAACTTTTTCCGATAGTGGTTCTAGGTCGACATCTGTTATCTTTTTCCTAAGGCCCTTGACTTCCTCAAGGACATCGCTAAGTTTTTTCTTGTTTAGAGAAAAAAATCTTTTTTTTCTGCAAACTTCAACTCTCTTTTTTCAGAGTCTTTTTGTATTATCTCTATAAACTCCTTGATGTTCTGAGAGATGGCTTCAAGACCGGCGAATTTCTCCTCGTTGCTTGCGTGAAGTTTTCCTATCAGGACGTTGACTGCCTCGGTGTAGCACCTGGCGCATTTGTCACACAGACTCAGACCCAGTTTTTGAACCACCTCCGATGCCTCTTGTCTAGAATCTTTTCGAGTTTTAACCGTATCGGCCATGATGAGCGATATCTCAAATCAAAGAGATAATCGTAAAACAATCGATTAAGTGAGAAAAAAGTAACGGTTTTAGAGTAAAACTGCCTTGCAAAGCGACCAGCACGAAAACAAGATAGCTTAGGCAATAAATTATAAGTAAATCGAGATATTCGCTGAAGAGAACGTAAACATAGATACTTAGACAAGTGCTGTTGAATAGTTTGGTTAAATCGTTCCACCACGCCGTCAGACTGTGGTTGAAAAGGAGTTGTGCAAATTTTGTGTATGTTTAAAACACGGCACATTTCTCTAAACAGTTGTATATTGAAGTTCCTGCTCTGATCTGAATAGAGCTCCATTGGTACTCTATAGCGACTAACCCAGCCATCCACAACAACGTTGGCAACAGTCACTGCTTCTTGATTAGGTATAGCAAACACCTCTGGCCATTTTTTAAAGTGATCTATGACCACAAAAATGTACTTATTGCCAGATTTGTACACTGAAAAGTGACCTGTAAAATCTTTAGCAATTTTTTTCAAAATGGGAACCTACGTTGTACTGTTGTAAATGGCTCTTTGTTTTAACGTTTGGTCCTTTACTAGCGGAACAGATATCACATTTTCAACACCATTTTTTACATCCATTTTACGGTATAACCAATAAAACCTTTGGCGGATCTTGTTCAACGTTTTATTCTTCCCCAGATCTCCCAGTGGCGTTCCGGAGTGCATTTGTTGGAACATTTCTGGCACTTTCACCTTTGGAATAATTAATTTTAAAACATTGGTGGAACCATCAGCGCAATATTTTCAAGAGATCCGTTCACAACCCTTAGAGAGTCCCATTGTCCCGAATACGATTTAGTAGCAGGACTCGTTTCAGAAATCTCTTGTCATTAAGTTTCTTCTCTTCTTCCGTCCATCTTAGAATTGGCCCTATATCATCATTGTTTAATTATTTTTCTCGAATTGCATCATCTGATCAAGTGTCGTCAATTTGAAACCGTCCTTGAAAACACCAATTGGTTTCTAAAAAATTTATGGCGTGATCCAGATGTACTCTGTCCCAAAGTTTTTCAGGAATCATCCACGGGTGATTCATCATCTTTGGTGGCTTGTTTTGCTGTTCAGCACAAGAACTACATGAACGACTTAAATTTTCAATATCGTTGTCAATTCGAAGCCAATAAACTATAGTTCTTGCTAAACGCTTCATTCTTTGCATTCCGAAGTGTCCCAAATGAAGCAAATCTAGAATCTTGCAGCGTAATTTTCTTAATAATGCTCCAAAGAGTAGACAACCACTTTCTGTTGAAAGAGAATCGGAAAGTTTCTCATACTGTTTTAATTCCGATTGCGTGATTCTGTGAGGCCAGCCGTCTCTCACAAATCGTATCACTGTAGAGATAACAGGATCTTTACTTGACTCTTCTGACAACAGCCTGGAATCGGACATTTGTTGGCTGATTGTGTTAATAACGCAAACAGTTGAAACATCTGCATCTTTTTCTGTTCAGTCAAATTCTCCGTCTTTGCCCGCTGGTATACGACTGAGGGCGTCTGCATTTCCGTGTTCTCCGGTTTTTCGATACTCTATTGAGTAGTTGTACTGGATCAATGTCAGGGCGCATCTTGCTAGACGATTTGCTGCCAGGACCGAAGTTCTTTTTGACGGACCAAACAATGTGAGGAGTGGTTTATGGTCTGTCACCAGGATGAATCTACGCCCGTACAAGAAATGATGAAATTTCTGCAGACCAAAAATAATCGCCAAAGCACCTTTTTGAATTTGACTGCAGCGTTGTTGTGTTGTTGTTAACGTTTTAGATACATTGTAAAGAGGACGTTAGAACCATCGCCATATCTGTGGAACAACACTGCTCCGATTCCTACTTCCTAAGGAAGCCGTAGGATCGAAATGAGCTAGACTAATTTCATTCGCGAGAATATCTTTAAGTTGTTGGTACACTGCATCTTCTTTGATGCCCTATTGCCATTGCATGTTTTTCTTTGTGAGACAAGTTAACGGTTCAATTAAGGTCGAAAGATTCTTGATGAACTTTCCGTAGAACTTTACCGATCCCAAAAACGATCGCAGAGAAGAAACGTTTGTTGGCGGTGGCATCTTCGTCACTGCATCTACTCGTTTTCCTTTTTCTATGCCGTTTCTGGTGAGTCGATGTCCCAAGTATTCCACTGACGGTTGAGCGAAAACGCATTTCCTTTGATTGCACTTTAAACCTCTTTCTTGTAAACGTTGAGATTCCGTAGGTTTATTAGATGCTCGTCAGCTGTGGTTCCACTCACTAGAATGTCGTCTAAATACACCGCTACTCCTGGTAGATCACACGTTAATTTGTCCATTATTTTTTGAAAATAACCTGGAGCTGATATGATGATAAAAGGTAGACGTGTTTGTAGAAATACACCTTTGTGCGTGCTCAACGCTAGTCCTCTTTGTCATTCAGGCACCAGTTTAATCTGGAGGTATGCATCTGCGAGATCAACTTTACTGAAACAAAAACTTCCCCCTAGTTTTCTCATCAGATCTTCTGGAAGTGGCATTGGGTAACGTCGTGTTTCAAGTTGTGAGTTGATCGTTGCCGAGTAGTCTCCACAGATTCTTAATCATGCCTTTTTCTGATTCGGTTATATTCGTTTTCTGACGGGAACTACTGGGGTTCTATAATGATTGAACTGAGTTGGAATCCATATACCTTTTTTATTTCTGCATCATATGCACTGTTCAGTTCTTCCATGATAGCAAACGGTACTGTCCGGGGCTTGCAGAAAATCGGTTCCGAATCTGGTTTGAACTTTATTTCTAGTTCGACATTTTTAAGGCACCCCAGTTTTGGATCGAATAATTCGCTGTATTCAGAGCACAAACGTTGACATTCATTTTGAAGATGGTTCTCTGTTGTTTCCGTTATAACTTGTACGGAACTGAAGTTCTTTGACAGCAAGCGGTGACGTCAATTTTCATATCGCGTATCGCTTCAAATCCCAGTAAGTTGAGATCATGTACTTTTGTGGCATTGAACCGCACTCTTCTTTGGATGTCTGAGTTTTTCAACATTACTTTTGTTTCAAATGTGCCCATTGTTGGGATGTCATCTCCCGTTGCTGAACAATATTTTCTACCATTCAGCTGCAACTTCGGTTTTCCCAGTTTGATCCAGGCAGCTCGTGAACAAAAGTTGTCTCTGGATCCACTATCAATGAGAAAAGTGAATGGTTGAGTGTTCAGAGTCAACTGTTGCAAAAAGGGATTTCGTTCTTTCATTGTGAACACGAGGTTCTTTCGCAAATTCATCTTTTGAAAAAATACACTGAACTTGTCTTTTCTTTTTCAGACAAACAGCTTGCAGATGTCCTTTCTTTTTGCAGAAATTGCAGATGTAATTTGCAAAACGACAATCTTTAAAACTTCGGTTTTCCCAGTTTGATCCAGGCAGCTCGTGAACAAAAGTTGTCTCTGGATCCACTATCAATGAGAAAAGTGAATGGTTGAGTGTTCAGAGTCAACTGTTGCAAAAAGGGATTTCGTTCTTTCATTGTGAACACGAGGTTCTTTCGCAAATTCATCTTTTGAAAAAATACACTGAACTTGTCTTTTCTTTTTCAGACAAACAGCTTGCAGATGTCCTTTCTTTTTGCAGAAATTGCAGATGTAATTTGCAAAACGACAATCTTTAAAAGTGTGGTTGTTCTTGCCGCAACGTCGACACTTTACTCTAGGCACATTTGTCGTTTTATCTGCCAGATGCTGTTGATGGTATTCCGTATGTTTTTTCTGCTTATTTCGAATCACTTTGAATACCTGACACGTTCTCTCAGGTGATGGGGCTTTTTCGCAAACGGTTTCTTTTGCAACTTGAGCTGCATCTTCGGTTTCTGATGCTATTTTTATTGCCCTGGCAAAAGACAGCTCCTTGTCATTTGTGCGGAACAGAGCTCGGAGGACCGCTTCATTGTTGACGGAGCAAATGAATCTGGTCCTCATCGCTTCGTCTTGTGAAGATTTTCGATTAAAGCGAAATCACAAGTTGTCGCTGCTTGACGAATTCTTGCCGCCAACTGGTTGATGGTTTCACCTGGTTCTCTTTTCATTCCGGTCTCAAACGTTTCAGCCAATATTATATTTTTAGATCTCGGTCATCTCGGTTTCATGACAAACAAATCCTCTACTGACGTCTATAAACACAGATATAAAATATGAAATTAGATGATATTAACTAAATATAGTATAATTAGGTTTTAATTGTATAACAATATTGCGTTGTCTTCAGAAGCATGCAAGTATGCAAAATTTCAGCTAATTTGGACGATAGGAAGTGCTTCAAAAATCGATAGAAATATACCCATTGACAAACAAACAGTCAGACAGACAAGAAGCAAGTTAAGAAAAACGTTGTAATTATCATAATGATCACATGGGCATAAATTACTATTAATTTGGTCACATGCTGATTGCTCATTAGCCAAATTTATTCATGTTCCAGCGAAAATCTACCTGTATAAATTAAAACTTTTAAATTTTAAGATACTTATTTTCCCAACAAAATTTAAATACTGATTTAGTTCATCTTACACTTTTTGCAAGTTGGTATTATTTAGTAAATTAATCGGTTCATTTTTATATAACTAGCGAGTTACGGTGCTGTCAGTGCTGGACCCCCCACCCCTTTTCTTTTTAAGCCCTTTAAGCGCTTCTGCTACACACGCAGGGTGCAACGAGCAGAAAATGCTGGAAGGCTCAAGTGTGAAAAAAGGAAAAAAACCCGCCGCAGGCGAAAAATTTGTTTGACTATCTTTAGCCTGCAGTTTTTTTATATCTTTAATTTAATTTATTAATGAAAGAAAAGAAGTCTGCAAACTGAAGATAATCAAACTCAGTATCAAACCAGTTAAAGCAATTGTAAAAAAATAAGTTTATGAATAAATGTAGCATCCCCCAGTTTTAAAAAAAGAAGAAAGCCCGCCGCAGGCGAAAACTGTTTTTGACTATCTTCAGTCTGCAGTCTTTTTTTGTATCTTTAAGACTTTATTAATGACCAGCACTTGACGCACGCTTCGCGCGCGAAGCGTGTGAGTTTTTACATATTAATAGTAAAGGTAGCCGCACTCAAATATCACTCTAAACTCAAAAACAACACCAATGCGCTTATATAGTAATAACTTTACGCACGCTTCTTGCGAAGCGTGTGACTATTTTAGCCAGTAGCAGATGATTTTTCACTTGAACACGTTTTGGAATGGTCTTCTCTTTGATTGGATGATTTTGGAAAAACGCCTACGAAAAAAACCACATTCAATAGGTGATAGTAAAAAAACCGCCTACGAAAAAACCTATATTGTATATTTTTGAAAACAACCGCCTACGATAAACAATTCATTGGATGGTATCGGAAATAACAACCTACGAAAAAAAATAAACTGTAACGGCTAATATCGAAAAAAGCCTACGAAAAAAACAACTTTTATTGGGCGATATTGAGAAGACCCGCCGATGTACTACTTCGGTGATTTATTTATTTTCAACTTGTTTATATTTAGTTATGACGTATGCTTAAAATATTTCCGCAAAGCGTCGAACTTTCCAATAGGAATAATATTAGCAAATTAGGTAATTTTCGTAAATAATAATATTATTAATAATTAAAATAAGAGGAATAATAGTTGCAAAATAGTAAAATGTCGTTAATAATAATTTCACTAAATATATCCGCAAAGCGTCGAACTTTCCAATAATAGGAATAATATTAGCAAATTAGTTAATTTTCGTTAATAATAATATTAATAATAACTAAAATAAGAGGAATAATAATTGCAAAATAGTAAATTGTCGTTAATAATAATTTACAACTTGTTTAAAATTGGGGAAAACCCGCCGGCTTTCTACTTCGAAGATTTATTTATTTTCAACTTGTTTATATTGAAAGATGACGTACGATGCATTATATATATCCGCAAAGCGTTAAACTTTCGTGGCTAATAACTTTTTATTTAAACATTTTAACAAAAAAGTGCCCCAACAAACCGTGTTCAGCGTCTCATAATCTATCAACGTGAGTTTTTTCAAACCTGTAGATGCTAATCGGGTGACATACATACATAATACATATTACATCATTGCGCTTTTATAGTAGGGAAAATAGAAAATAAAGACTACAAACTGAAGATAGTCAAAATCAGTCTCAAACCAGTTAAAGCAATTGTAAACAAGTAAAGATAAAAAATAAATTTTCTAAAGAAATGCTTTTGAATTGAGCCGTTTATATCTCGATAATTCAGGTGCTTGCTCTCCCGTTATCGCTCCCGCTTGCTCTCCCATTCCCGTTCTCGCTCGCGCTCATTTTCTCTTTTTAATTTTTTCTGACTTCTTTTAGCCCATAAAACGTAAAATAGATTTGCTAAAACTGGCTAAACCTTGCTTGAAGCCTTCAAAGTTGTTACGTAAACTAAATTTGAATTTTATTACACACCCCCTACGCGTTTCATACATGAAAAAAACTCGTCACCTTAGCAACCGAAACTATTCGGCTTAATAAATAACCAAGATTCAGTAAATAACGTATTCGGTTAAAATTTATTTGTAATTATTAATAATAAATAAAATAAAAAAAAAATCTAAATTTTTCGTTAACATTTATTTAAATTTTACCCACCCCGACGCATTTCAATAGACAAGCATCTCGCGACAGAACGCGTTCCTTTTGCACCCAACCAATCAGATGCAAACTCATTATAATATTCAAGTTTCTGTATTAAGTTTCATTTTAGACAGTTTATGTAAATAATTGTAGGTGTCCTGTTGGGTGTTGTTATACACCTATAAATTAATTTAATTTAATTCCAGTTTAAAAAAATTGTTCAGCTGATCCGTGTTTTATAATTATTGAGTTGGTAGGTGTTATAGAACTATAAATTAATTTAATTTAATTCAATTTAATTTCAGTTTGAAAAATTGTTCAGCTGATCTGTCTTTTATAATTATCGAGTTTAGGTTTAAGTTTCGTTTTAATCTAAATATCAGCGTCTAAAATGTTTTTCACTTGCAATCTGTGCTTCCAGACTTTTACTAGGAAATCTAGTTTGGTACGCCATTTAAAAAATATTCATTGTAATACGGCGACTCTGAAGCTTGAGTCATCGGCGTCGTCTGCTTATCAGGATCTTCGGGATTGCCCAGGACAATGAGGTCAATGACAATGTTTCGGACCTTCCACCAAAAAGACATTTAATTATCAGTCAAGTTTGCGTACCCACAGATTTAAAAAGCACCCGAAACAAAAACTGCCTCGAGCTGCTAATCTCTCTGTCACGGGGACTTGTGTTGAAAAGTTTCAGTTCAGCAATCTAGCAGGTAAGTCTACAAAAGATGATTTAAGTATAAGGAAAGCCAAAAATAAATAAACAAAATAACCTTTCAGCCCTTAAGTAATTAAATAGTACTACTATAGTTAACTGGAATAAAACATAATATTTGAAAGTCAACTTTTAATATGAAAGGTCCAAATAATATTTCAGAGTTTTTCAAATGGAAAAATAAGCTTGAACGATCATCGACATCCTCTTTTGTGAAGCACATACGAGACAGAGTGTTTGGTGGTGTCATTAGCCGGACTTACATTTGCCACCGCAGTGGTTCATACAAACAAAAAGGCCGTGGCATCAGGAACATAAAAGTTCAGGGCTTTTGCAAAATTGGTTGTCGATGCCCTGCAGCCATCTATGTTCGCATCCAACAGTCAGGTCAGTAGTAGGTGATGTGATGTATAAGTTAAGGTTGATAATCCTTTGTGTGTGCTAGTGCCAATGGATGAAATGAACTACTTCAAGTTATTAATAGGAGAAAGGCTATTAATAAATATAATTATAGAAGTATTTAATTGAGACAAGTTTGAAATTTATTGTAGTAATAAATACATAAACTAACCTAAGATTTTTTTCTGTTTTACATTAGATGCCTCGTAACTGGTTAAACAAAATATATTTATATATACCATTAAATTTCTCTGTTCATAATTGTAGTTATTTTTCAGGAAATTTTAATAGACAAGCCAATTTTTATACCATTCATTAAAAAATATATTGTACAGATGTGCAATATCTGTATGAAGCACTTATTGTACTGTAGTTAGTAATGATTTTTACTACTTCAGCCTCATTACGAAGCACAATAACATATTACTCAGCCAATAAGATTTCAATGAAGTCTTATTTCTATGCTAATAAATAATAAGTTTTATCATATTAAACTAATATAGAAGTTGTGATTGTAAAATGATTAAGAAACCCATGCATAATTTGTTATTATAATTACTTTATAACTTAAAATTTAGCACTTTTATGATTTTCTAGATATAGTTCATGTTTTTTTCAGTCAACAAGTATTGAATCATTATTTAATTTCCTCGATAACAATTGAGTCTTCCTTGATGAAGAGGAATGACTTTGGTATCTCTTTCCATCTCGTAGTTTAAGATGTACTTTTGGCTTGTCTATTGAAATTTCCGATACAAAAGCCTAATCTACCAGACTATTAAAATAAGAATGACAAATGTAGTGGCTGTTATAAGCAACTAAAAGTTTAGGAGGTGTCAATCCAAGTTTTGATTTGTTTCTTCTGTTTTTTTTCTTCAAATTTAGCCAAATGCTGAATATTTTTAATTTTAGTAGGGCGTTTTAATGTACATTATAATTTTTTTAATTGTACTGGTTAGAATACAAATGTTTTATGTTTCTATTTTTAGGATGTGTCAATGTCAGCTTTAATCCTAATCATGTGGACCATCAATGTGATGCAGCACATCAGCACCTAACACGTGATCAACGGTCAGAAATTGCTGGAATGCTTGCAATGGGAATACCTTTTGAGGATGTCATTGATCGTGTTCAGTTAAGTGGGGACAATGCCTCTGTATCCCGTTTGCACTTTACATCAAAAAAGGACCTCCATAACATTGTTCGCGATTACAATTTGACACGAGGAATTGTGTATAGTAAAAACGATGCGGAGAGTGTTGCTTCGTGGATTGAACACAATAGATTAGACGGAGAATTTTTTGAATTAACGTTACAAAATGATGCTGTAGAACAGGTTGCCAGTAGGCAAGTTAAACTTAATGAATCTGAAGAAATTTTGCATCACTTTCAGTCGTGTAAAACATCAGATGATCGACAAAAATATGTTGCAATGGCCGAGGAGCATTGGTCATTTATTCGAGCAAAAATGGATCAGAGTTCTGAAGTGATGACTGGTGTTTGTGATCAGCTTGCTCGGATTAGATCTTGGATTGTGGCCATGGACAACAAAAAGCAACTAAATGAACAAAAGGAGCCACAACAACCTAACACTAAAATAACTCCTCAGACGCGGTTTTTTGCCCCCACAAAAAGCCATCGAAAAGAAGAAAAACGTAAGCCTGATGACACTACAAAATTGACTTAGTTAAAATATTTTATAGTTGTTACCAGCTGTTAATTAAAATATTTTATGGTTTTTGCCTGCTGTTGTAATTCGTAGCTGTTTGGTTTTCTCAACATATTTGAAATGTCTCCAGGATTAAAACACAGGGAAAAACAAAATAATATAAACCAAAAATTGCACTTTCAGTACAAAAAAAAGAATAAATTTAAAATAATTTTAATGTTAGTTCTTTATTCATCAAACAGCTGTCCCGTTGTTTGCTGAGTTTGATTTTTGGCCCGTCGAAAAACGTTTGTCTTAATCCATCTAATACACTTACACTCATTAAACATTTTCTTGAACCCATAGTCATCATGTTCTCGTTAACAGTGCCTGTAAAATATTTTGAAATGACCTGAATTCAAACTATTTTAAATTTCATGTCTATATCAAACAAAATACTGAAAAAGATTAATGTACATCAACTCAGTTCTAAAAAATGATTAAAAATACTATTAACAGGGTAATTTTGTTTAACTTTTTTTCACACCAAAGTACATTCAATATAACATGTAAATTAAAATTATCTAGTATTTCTAGCAGCAGAACGTCAAATTGTTAATGTAATAAAATAAAGTTTTTTAAGATAAGTGCCACATTAGGCCAAAAACTATTATTAATAAAAATTTAAACTAAATAAAACTTGCATTCTGTTATAATTTGTATTTAAAACTTGTTTCAAACAAATTCTAATTTTAAATTTTCTAAATACTCGAAAATTTAACAAATGAACTCGCATCGCATCGTACAGCCGATCGACTAAAAAACATAAACAATGAATATTTAGAATATTGTAATAAGCTTGCATCTTGTAGTGTCTATGGTGATATGTTATCTATGTATTGTCTATGGTGTGATATACCACCTCGTGTATGTTGTTCTGATTGTTGTTGTTGTTTTCCGAGTGATGTGAATAAACGTGGTTTTGATTTAATTCGATTGCATCAGCACATTGGCGACTAGGTAAATAGATTTAATTCGATTGTAAATAGATTTAATTCGATTGTAAATAGATTTAATTCGATTGTAAACAGATTTAATTCGATTAAAAATAGTGTAAGAATATTTAGTTAAATAAGTAATGGCGTCGATAAACGTTGATTTAATACCTCTACCCGGTTTTGATTGCTCCGGAGATTTAACTAGTATCGCTCCACGTTGGAAACGTTGGAGGAAAGCATTCGAATTTTACGTAGATGGTAAAGGTATACAGAATAATGACCAGAAAAAAGCGTTATTGCTGCATTCCGCGGGAATGGACGTACAAGACATTTTCGAAACCATCGATGAAGTACCTTTTGTTGCTGCTTTTGAAGGCGATACCGATAATGTGTTTAAAAGAGCATTACGTAACCTCGATAACTATTTTGCACCAAAAGTGAACGTCACGTAGGAGAGACGCGTCTTTAGATCTCTTCGACAGGAACCCGGTGAAACGATGGACCAGTATGTTTCAAGATTGAAAAAACAAGCACTCAATTGTGAATTTGGTGACAACGCTCGGAGAAATGAAATGATTCGAGATCAAATTATTGACACATGCACTTCAAACAGCCTCAGAAAGAAATTGTTGCAGAAAGACGAGCTGACGTTGGAAATTTGCCTCGACACAGCAAGAGCACTAGAAACTGTAGAACTCCAGTCAAAGAAATACGAATCAAGTGCGGCGGAGGTAAATAAAGTATCAACAAAATCTTTCAAAGAAGGAAAAAGGCAACATGAAACCTCATCATCGGACAAATGTTGTTTTCGATGTGGTCGTTATGGACATCTGCAACAAGATGAAAAATGTCCAGCAAAGAATTCTGTTTGCAGAAAATGCAATAAGGTCGGACATTGGGCAGTTGTTTGTAAAACAAAAATGTCATCTGTCCAAAAGCAAGATACAAGACATGTCACTAAACCTGACAAAAGGCGTGGTAAAATCCACAACGTTGATGACGGCTATGAAGATGACTACACATTCTCTGTCAGAAACGGTAAAGATGGTGACAGTGGTATCATTGATTTGAAAGTTGGTGGAGTATTCATCAAGGTATTGATTGATTCTGGCTCGACTGCGAACATAGTTGATAAGAACACATGGGAACGTCTGAAGCAATGCAAAATTCGTGCCAAAACTGAACAAACGAGTAAACGTTTATATCCATATGGAGCAAAGGAACCACTGGTGTGCATCGGAAAGTTTCTTACAATCGCAGAAATTGGCAACAAAAAAACTGATGTTGAGTTCATTGTTATTGATGGAAATGGTCGTTCAATTTTGGGGAAGGAAACTGCTGAAAAATTGGGTGTGTTAAGAGTTGGAGAAAATATCTGTGCAATGACAGTAGATAAACTCACACTTGTTGACATACAGAACCGCTATCCAGAAGTAAAGCATATACCTGGCAGTGAGATGGCCGCAGATGCATTATCTCGGTTAATAAAAGAATCAGACGAACAAATATCTGACAGTGCGGAAGAATATGTTCGATTAATTGCTATCTCTGCTACACCGAAAGCATTGACAACAAGAGAAATTGAACAAGAATCGGACAAAGACGAGAAGCTTAGAGTCATCAGAAGATGCCTAATAGATGGAAACTGGGACAAATGCCCAAAAGAATTCAAATTTGTGAGAAATGAATTATGTGCAATTGGAAGACTCGTCCTAAGAGGTTGCCGAATTGTCATACCCGAATCCCTGCGAGATCAAGTTGTTAATTTAGCACATGAAGGTCACCAAGGGATTGTGAAGACAAAACAGCGATTACGGACGAAAGTCTGGTGGCCAAACATAGACTCCGATGCAGAAAAGATTTGCAAATCTTGTTATGGTTGTCAACTTGTATCAAAACCTTCTCCACCAGAACCGATGACAAGAACCGAAATGCCAACTCAACCATGGCAGCATACAGCAGCCGATCTACTAGGACCAATGCCAAGTGGCGAATATATATTTGCTATTGTTGATTACTACAGTCGATATTTTGACATTGAAATATTGACAAGTATAACATCAGCAGATGTAATCAAAGCCTGTGACAAGATTTTTGCAACTCACGGATATCTGATTTCATTAAAAACGGACAATGGTCGACAATTAGTTTCAGGAGAATTTGAAAACTACCTGGAACAACATGGAATACAGCATCGAACTAGTATACTCCTATGGCCACAAGCAAACGGGGAAATTGAACGGCAAAATCGAACGATGTTGAAATCCATGAGAATTGCCACAGCCGAGGGAAAAGACTGGAAATCCGAACTTTACAAACTATTGATTGGTTATAGAAGCACGCCACATGAAACTACTGGCGTATCTCCAGCCAAGAGAATGTTCAGACGAGAAATAAGAACAAAACTTCCAGAATTCAGTGACGACGTCGACACAGATCTAACAGCTCGAGATAAAGATGCAGAAAACAAACAGCGTGGAAAAGATTATGCCGATGATCGCAGAAATGCACAAAGGTGTGAAATTCAACAAGGTGACAAAGTTCTTCTACAACAACCGAAAAGAGACAAATTAACACCTCGATACCATGAAGTTCCATTCACAGTTCTGAGCAAAAGCGGAAGCAAACTTACAATTTAATCAGAAAACGGAAATCAATTGGTTCGTAATTCTGCTCATGTAAAAAAGTTTGTGGAACCAGTGACAGTGACAGTAGATGAACAGACAACAGACCCTCAAACTTTTGAAGAAGATCCACCGAACGAGACAGAAGATGATTGTCAACCAAGACCGACAATAGAACAACCAGCTCTGTCTACTACCAGGAAGCCGATTACTACGAGATCTGGTCGAACGACTCGTACTCCTGCAAGATTCAATGACTTTGTGTTGAATTGAAAATTTTGAAGTCGTCAAATGGGGCAGAATAATCCCTGTTTGATACGATTGTTTTGGACAAATTTAATTGATTTATTTGATGTCTTGAATGTTTTGCTATTATTTTGAGAACAGTTTTGATGCTGTGAACATTGTTGATTGATGCATGTTTGACAAACAGTTTGAGAAAGGAGGGATTGTAGTGTCTATGGTGATATGTTATCTATGTATTGTCTATGGTGTGATATACCACCTCGTGTATGTTGTTCTGATTGTTGTTGTTGTTTTCCGAGTGATGTGAATAAACGTGGTTTTGATTTAATTCGATTGCATCAGCACACATCTGATTGGTCGGGTGCAAAAGGAACGCGTTCTGTCGCGAGTAGCTTGTTTTCAATATACGCATTTGAATACACTTGGCCACGCCTACTTATCCTATATTTGATCATCGCAGACAAACAAACCAATGAATACACTTCACCTATATTTGATCACCACAGACAAACTAACCAACAACAAACAGAGAGACGAGTGAAGTTAAATAAAAGCATTTAAAAAATAAGTTTATGAATAAATAAATGGAACACTCAAAGAAAATCCCCTCATATTTGGAAAAATTGCAGGGCGTTCCGATTTGGCCTTTGGGGGGAAGCTTGCTCAAGTTTGAAGAAGGAAAGAAAGCCCACCGCATTTTTTTTACTATCTTCAGTCTGTAGTCTTTTTTTGGTATCTTTAAGAATTTATTATTGATAGAAAATTAAGACTACAAACTAAAGTTAGTCAAAATCAGTCTCAAACCAGTTAAAGCAATTATAAACAAGTAAAAGAAAAACGAGTTTTTTAAAACAAACTTTGATTTCAAATACACTTGATTTAGAAATACGAAAGATGATAAAATTAAGTTTTTTTTAATTGAATCATGCATTGTCATCCAATATAAAGCTATGCTGAAAGTTTCAGCTTCCTAGCTAGTCAAAAGTTGGTTAAATTTTTCTTGCAAGATTTGCGTGCAGAGAAAGACATATACACAAACAAACACACAAACAGAGATTTTGACCTAAATAATGATTTGTAAAAAAAATAAGTTTATGAATAAATGTAGCACCCCTCACCCCCACCAAAAGGGCGAACAGCGATGACATAAGCAGCAGGTTTATCCGAGGTTCCGTTAAATTGCTAGATGAAGTGGAGGTTGATATGCCAACTCAGTCCAATCCATTGCGGAGACGGGCTGAGGTAAATCGAGCCATGTTTTCACGAGAGCCCTAACCCTAACCCCGTTTCCTGCCACATAAACACGTCACAGAACACTCAAATATGCATATTGTCTAAATTGTCTCAGATAGATAGATACAGACGTTAATCAATCCAATAACATTGTTCTAAAGAGAAAACATTTAGCTTATTTGATTAAACTTTGTTTTGCAATATAAACTGTTAAAAAAGCGTTTAAAATTACCATATATATAGAATAAGTATATCGGCCCGCCTCTCGTTTAGGAAGGTTTTTAGCTAGACAGCCTAGTAGACCGGAGAACCAAAACGAAGAACTGAGAGTTACAACCGTATAGTAACTTAATAAAATATTTTTTAATAGAAAAAAAAAAATTTTTATGTAAAAAATAAGTTTTTAACTTTATAAAAATTAACAATTTTTTTTTTTATAAAACTTCAGTTGACATTGGATTTTATTTGCGTAGTCTCTAGTTCGATGGTCTATTTATTTCTATTTAACGTCGCCTATGTTATTGGTAAATTAGAATTGTATATTTTTTATGTCGGTGTTATATATATATATATATATATATATATATATATATATATATATATATATATATATATATATATATATATATAAGTTTTATTCTATTTCCTACTTAGCCATGTCATAAGCAAACAAACTTATATAAACATTATTAATAATCAAGAAGAGATCTAATGAGTATTTAGCAACCACTTAGTTAGATTATAATTATTACCATTTAATTAGAATAATAAAGATATAACAGTCGGATATCGCGTTAAATTAAAATAAAGCTCATATCAACTACTTTTAGCTATAAGAAATCGACGTTTCTGTTTCTTACAAACCAGAGTTTGAGTTTAGTCTCCGCTGTCGTACCAAAAATAGATTAATACAAATAATGAATATTCATGGAACCAAAAGACTCTAAATCGTTTTTCGGAGGCCATCTTGGCATCTCACTCAAAACCTGCTCATCTCCGATATACTTATTCTATATATATGAAAATTACTGAGGAAAGATAGACCAGATGACAATTTTTTCTTAATTGTAACAGGACTTCAACAACATCTCGGATTTCAAAACAAACAAGCAATTTTGATTACAAATCTGGAGCATACAAGACACCACTCAATCGGGCAAATAAATATAAAACGACAGTCAACAAGTCTAATAGGCCTTTGTCTACTTCAGAGTTAAAAAGTGGATCTATACATGTTTCAAATGCTACGCCGAAAAATGAATCTTCGGTTCTTGTTGGTACGTTGTAAGCAGTGTTGTTTCAGTTTAATAATTTGTTATTGTTTTAGTTGGTCTGCATGGCAGAATCTGCAGTGGTGAATCTAGAGGGGCCTCCCATTCTCCCATGGAAGTTTTATAAAAAAAAATTGAAGTTTAAATTTTTAATTACTTGCAACTTTATTCTGTTTGTCTCTAACGTAATATTCTATCTTTACAAAACTCACTTCCTGACCATCAATAAATTTGATAATTGGTAGATATTTAACCAATTTAATATAAAATATAAAAAATAACTTTCCAAAAAGGTTTGGAGGTCCACCGACAAGTCCAGTACACCTCTCCATCTCGATGTGGACGATCTAGTTACCTAGTTTCTTTAGCATCTCATATCTCTTTTATTTTTTATGGACAGCTTACTCGGCCAGGCTATGAATAACGCTAACCATCTTTATAACTGGGACGGCCTTTTGCTACATACGCCGCATCCTATAATTACAAAAACTTCTGCTTTTCTCTTCTCAAATCTCACTACAAGCACCCAAAAAGAAAAAACACCCAACAGGGTCCAATATATAATAACCATTAGCTTACATAAAAGTCAGGGAACCCGGTACTCCCTAAATTATGTCACTGAGTTTTGAAAGTAACGGTCTCAAAGGGGCCCATATATTAACCATGGGCCCACTTAAAAGTCAAAAGCCTACATAAAAATCAGGGAGTGCTACTTAAGAGTCAGGGAAGGGCCAGTAAAAAGTCAGAGAAAGGCCAGTTAAAAGTCAAGAGGGACCCACTTGAGTGCCGGGGCCCACTTAAGTGCAGTGGGCTCACTTAAGAACTGGAAACCCAATTAAGTGTGGTGGTTCACGTGAAAACGGGGGTGGGAGCCACTTAAGTGCGGGGATCACTCAAGTGCGGGGAGTCCACTTAAGTGAGGGTCATTTTAATGCCTGGAAACCCACTGAAAAGTCCGGGAAAGTCCACTTAAAGGTCAGGAAAAGCCCACTTCGGTGCCTCGGGCCCATTTAAGTGCAGAGGCTCACGTAAGAGCAAGGAACACTTAAATGTGTAGGGCCCACTTTAGTGCCGGAAGTCTCCTTAAGTGCGTGAGGCCCACTTAAGTACTGGGGGCCCCCTTAAGTGCGTGGGACCCATTTTAGTGCCGCGGGCCCCTTTAAGTGCGCGAGGCCCACTTTAGAGCCGTGGGCCACTGAAATGTCCGGCAGGGTTACTTAAAAATTAGGAGAGGCCCACTTAAGTGCAAAGGCTTACGTAAGAGCGGGGCCCACTTAAGTGTATAAGGCCCACTTTAGTGCGGGGGTCCCCTTAAGTGCGCGGGGCCCCCTTAAGTGCGTGAGGCCCACTGAAAAGTCTGGGAAGGGATACTTAAAAATCAGAAGGAGCCCACTTATGTGCGGGGGACCACTTACCGGTGGGGCCCACTTAAGTGCGTGGGGCCCACTTTAACTCCGGAGGTCCACTTTAGTGCCCCCATGCCCCCCTAATTGACGTCCATGGAATCTCTGTGCAGAGACACACATCTAAGTAAATGTATTATACTTTTTCTTGCTGTAAACAAATCTTTTATACTAAACTTTGAATTTCATTATGTTTGAATTTTCTAACAAACCTGTTTTTATCGTTTTTTTTACTATTTTTGAAATTTTGTTTCAACATCCACATCTTCTATGAATGAACAGTTTTTGTCATTCTTCTGTCTCCATAGAAGCGCATGAGTAACTTCAAGATGGAATGCCTTCTCGAAAAATTATTGGCAGTTTTAACAGTTCACAATAATCATCGCTAGGCTGGGATTTTTCAGATGGGTATCAGCAAATGCAATAATTTTGTTTAAAACATTGGAAACGGTAATGTGTTCGATGTCATTTGAACTCGATGGCGAAATGTTGACATGTCAAATATATTCTTAGCTACACTAAAACCGTTTCAAAATTCTTATGTCTGGACACTTTAAAATAGAGAGTAAGCCAAAAAATAGAGAGTTACTGTTGCTCTAGTTCAGGGGTCTCCAAAGTGCGGCTCGCTGGCCAAATGCGGCCCGCGAGGCCCTCTTTTGCGACCCGCGGAGACTTTTTATATTTAAAAAAATTTGATTTTTATTGATTTTTTTAAATATTATATTTGTCCAATTTATCTTAAAAAAATCATACAATTTAATTTTTACTTTTATTTCATATTCTACTTCACTTTTAGTTTGTTGTCAAACTGCTATTCGAGCTTTTATCGCTGCCTGACGATATTTTCCAAAAATGTCGATATTTCTTTTAATTTATAGAGATTATTTTTTTTGATAAAAAAATTAGTAACTTTTTATTTCTATTGGTATAAAATTTAAAAAAAAAAATGTTTGAAAAATACACGAAAATAATTTATTACGCTTTTCTCCATGATTATCATTGTTTTGTACTGTCATATAATTGTGAAATGTGTAGAACTCTATTTTAATTAGTGATAATCTCTTGTCAGTGTGCATTTTTTAGCCATATTGTGTGCAAGATACAGTTTCACTATTTATTCATGTTGAAATAACTTTATTTTTACACAACATTAAGTATAATATTAAATAATATTCAAATTATAAATAGATAATTAAAAACAACAGTTATGTTTTGATTCTTTTTTATATTGACCTCTAGTGTGTAGTCGGCCCCCCAAACTGCTGTTGACAGTTAATGCGGCCCTCCGGCCGAAAAGTTTGGAGACCCCTGCTCTAGTGGTTTAGACACCGGCTTGGAAATCCGGAGTACCCGGGTTCGATTCCTTATTCGGGCATATAGTTTCCTTGAGCAAGGAATTAACTCACACTGCTCAGGCTAACTCAGCCTGACCTCCTTCACTGGTCGATAAATGAGTACCAGTTTCAGGACTGGGGTGTAATAGGGTTCGGCACATCCCGGCTTCGGATACACGTGCGGGTGGCAGGTAACACTGTGTGATCCCATATGCGCGAACAGTTCCCAGCGCCTCTGAGGTTTCATAACACTAGAGTGCGCCTAACTAATTATCTACTACTACTACTACTATTACTACTACTACTACTACTACTACTACTACTACTACTACTACTACTACTACTACTACTACTACTACTACTACTACTACTACTACTACTACTACTACTACTACTACTACTACTACTACTACTACTACTACTACTACTACTACTACTACTACTACTACTACTACTACTACTACTACTACTACTACTACTACTACTACAAATATCATCTTGGACCACAGTTAACTCGTCTTAAAACACATGGTGTAAAAGACTATAAACTATAAAAAAAACCGCCATTGATTGAAATAGAACCAAAGCATTTGAAATGATCAGGGTCAGATAAGTTCGATGCTGCAGTTGTATCCAACAGTTGATATCACTGCAGCTTTTCCAGTTTCAGATGCGAGTTCCGGTACGCAGAGAAGCTGGTCTATCTCTAATTTAGACACAAAGACTAGAAACCAGTTCACATTTTTTGGTACTTATATCTTCCAATAAATTCTCATTCCAGTGTATTGTTAATTGAAATGTTTGTTTGAATTATGCTGTAACGTTCTTAGCAATTTTAAATCTGCATTTCATTAATTTTCGACACTGGTTTAAACAGTCTTATCAAATATTATATTGTTAAATTGCTTGATTGCAAATAGCTAACTGCTGATGCAATGCATTCAGCAAAACGACAAAGGCTTCGAAATACCTAGATATCGAATTGGGACATACGAGCTTAAACCGACCGAGCAAGCAAGGGATCTGGGTGTACTAATTGATAAAAACCTTGATTTCAAAAAACACATTGAGAACATTATCCACTCTGCGTCGGTGAAACTTAGATTAATAAAACTATGCCTCCTGTCTAAAGAACCGTATCTGATGAAAAAAGCATTCACTACATACGTGCGACCATTGCTCGAATACTGCTCTCCAGTTTGGAGCCCTCGGCACCAGTACCTAATCGACGGCCTGGAGAAGGTTCAGAAAAGATTCACCCGTATGGTTCCAACTATCAGCCATCTACCATACTCGACCCGTCTCAGCTTTTTGGGATTGAAAACTCTAGAAGAGCGCAGACTTATCGCAGACCTTTGTTTCTGCTACAGATCTTTAAATGGAATGGTGGATTCTAGCCTGGTTGGACAATTTAAACGAGCAAATTATGAAAAATCAAGGGGCCATAGCTACAAACTGATGCCAGGTCAATATAGAACTGACGATGCCAGGTTTTTCATAACTGGACGCGTGGTCTCAGCATGGAATTCTTTGCCTCAGGATGTTGTTGGATCATCAAACTACAGTCGGTTCAGAAGCTTGATAAATCAGATGGATTTATCTAAGTTTTCAGGACTTTGAATTTTTCATGAAGCATTAGCAGATCTGGATGTCACATGAACAGATTTTTTGAAGTATTTAGAGGGATTTTGAAGATTGCGGTGGAAGTTTCAAACTTCACGGCATTATCTTTAAGAACAACAATTTGTCAGGTTTAACCGATCCATAAATGCAAAATTTAAATAGTTACAAGATTTAATATCTTATTCAATATGTTATATGCGAGCATACCTTGCTATTGTATATTTCTAACATCTTAACAATTTACGATTTGCAACTGAGTATGTGTACATATTTCGTTTATTGGTTTTTTTGTTTCGTTTGTACTGTCCGAACGGTATTAGAGGCCGATAGGCCCTTCTGTTTGCGAATAAATAGATAAATAAAACTTGACAAAAAGTAAGTATCAACATATTCATAAATTATGTAGACAGAATGGTGTGCAGCAAAAGGTTCCATCAATATAAATGTGGGAAGGCGGGGAAAGTTGACGTACGTTTTAAACAATCTCTCACACAGCCATTATTTAACAGAATTATTGCGAGATTTTTTATAATCATACAGAGTAACTATAAATTACCAACAACTCAAGAATTATTTAACCAGAGATTAAGCAAACATGAGACAAACCAATCTAATTACAGCCACAGCTACTCCAAACCTAATTCAATCTGTTTACCTGACCTATATTTGGATGTTAAATTATATTCTTGGATAGCAAGTGCCCACCCAGTCTAGCGCCCCCAGAGACCAAATCGGCAAAATATGCAAGAAGACCGTGGTCTGAGAACACCACAACCTCTGACATAAACAACGACCAACAGCACTAGCACTTGCACTAGCATCCGTTGCTAGTCCAAACCCCTTACTTTATTCAGTCATGCTTAACGCTTTAGCATTTGAAAGATTATTAGGTTTTTGCAGTGCAATTTGGTGTTTATCGTACCAGCTAGACAAAATAATAATAAATAGATAACCATAACCAATGAATGGTTCTGTGAAAGAAATCGCGCTGAAGCATTGCTAGGTCCCTTTGAAACACAACCCATTGAGCTTATCTTAGGGTTCTGCAATGGTATGATGTCGCCCTGGTGATTCATACTATAAATATAGTCCCTGACAGTATGATCACACGCAATTTCAGTAAATCTTTTAGCAATTTGGAGATTTTGTTTATGTTTTGCTAAGTAGTCAGGTGGTTTCTTACCTAATTGAAAAGGCATTTCTTTTGTATTATCCCAAGAATCTCTTAAAATGGCATGTGTGTTTTGAGGTAAAGAACCACAAACAAAACTAATTATTCGAGGTATTGAACATACACAGAGGCGTATTTACCAAAACTGTGGCCCTAGGCGCACGACCAATTTGGGGCCCTCTCGCCTATAAGGCGATCAATGATCATAATACAACAATAGTTAGAACACTCATACTCATGTATTATTTAACATGCATACTACAGTTATAGATACTAGTTAGAAATTACAATTGTCAGTTTATTACAGTTATATAACTTTTTTCCTGCTCTTCAATTTCGCGAAGGAGTCAATGTGCGCATTGAAATCGTATTCTAATGTCTCCTTTGATTCAATGCATAAAATAGACAAATCTCCCAGCTTACATTGGCTGATGGAATTTCGCAAGTAATTCTTGATCCTTTTCAACACAGAAAATGACCGTTCTTTAGTTGCGTTTGATATAGGAATGGTGAGAAAGATTCTTAGAAGGGTTTCCACATTGGGAAATGTACATTGTAGTCCACCCACTACTATAAGCTGGTACATCTCTACCGCAGATTTTGCGCTTTCTTCTTTAGCGAAATGCAAAAACTGTTTGATTTCATCGCCAGTGGTATCAGAATTAACACCGTCTTTGTATTCTTCGATCAAGGCCGAGATCTTTGTGTTCATGTCATCTACCTTGTCCTTGAAAAATAGACTGAACAAATCATGTATACCTTTGTATGCTTCGATTCTGTGATCAAGTTCCGTGATCAATTTATCAGAAATGGCGTTTACTGTGTTAACAATAAAATTATCACGACCAGTTAAAATAACTTCCGCTTCATTGCTTTCATCAGAAAACGGTTTTCGCTTTTTCTTGCGGCTCACTTCATCTTGATATTTACAGTCTTTCAGATCATCGTTAATAAGCAATGCTGCTCGTTCTTCAATACGAGTGAAATCGTTTCGGACTTCATTGTTAATAAAAAGCTTCAGTGATTCTAGAAGATTTACACTAGCATCAAGATATAAATTTGAATTTTGCAGGGATTTGCTGGTTGCATTCATCCGCTGTAAAATTGTATCCCAAAGAACAGTCATCAATGCAGTTTCAAAAAGATCCATTTTATTAGCAAGAGCATTAGCCTCATTTCTTACAGACGCCTTCTGATCACGATCTTCGGCTGCTTGAAGAAGAGCTTCCTGAATACCACTGTAGTTCTGATGCAATGCAAACACTGCATCCGCTCTAGCTGACCACCTTGTGTCCGATACTTTCTTTATGGTGCATCCATTTTTGACTAGATGACTTTTAAGTATGTTCCACCTGTGTGTGGATGCTGAGAACCACACATAGACGTTTTGAATAAAGTCAAAGTATGATACTGCTGAAAGCGACGATTCTGCAGCCGAATTACCAACTAGATTTAAGCTATGGCTAGAGCAGGGAATGTAAACTGCATTGGGACTGTGTGCCTTGATTCGAGCCTGCAAGCTAGAGTATCTGCCAGACATGTTAGAAGCATTGTCGTAACTCTGTCCCCTGCATTTTGTGATATCTAACCCCCATTTCTTCAAAACGTCTAGTATCACTTGCTCCAGATTTTGAGCGTTATGAGCATAGATGTCAACAAAAGTTAAAAATCGTTCTTTAATTTTACCATCAATGAGAACATATCTGAGTATCACAGTTAACTGGTCCACGTGGCTAACATCAGGTGTTGAATCAACAATCAAAGAAAAATATATCGATTTCTTTAATTCTGAAATAAACTGATCTCTGACAGCATTGCCCATTATTTTAATAAATTCGTCACAAGTAGCATGTGACAAATAACTAACAGAACCACTTCCCTTGTTACCGTACCGCGCAATATGATTTGCTAAGAAAGGGTCAAATTTTGACAAATAATTCAAGCAACTAGTAAAGTTACCGTCATTGTTGTCATGACCACGAAAAGCCAAGCCTTGAGAGGAAAGAAACTGTACAGTTGCTACAATCCTTCGTAGAACTTCTCTCCAGTATTGCCTTTCATCATCTGACTGTTTCGCCATTTGTTCGTCAATACGCCCTTTTGCGTTTAAGCGTTTAGCAAAAGTGCACATTGCTTGAACATGGCCATACGAATTTTCATGTTCAGAAATTTTCGCGGCAATATTTTTCCAATCTGAACACCCATTTGTTGAAAATTGACTAGCTTTATTTGGAAACAGTTTGCATACATAACAATACACACTTCCACTAGTTTCACTGAACACTAACCATTCACGTCTTTCTTTTTGGCCATTCGCCTTGGTCAAGTAAAAGTTATGTTCAGACATATGACGAAAATATTGTCTGCCACGATCTGTCATCAACATGCTAGCGCGTGAAAAGTCGCCAACATTTTTTGGTCTGAAATCCAAAACATAATTACGCATGGTTTCTGTCAAATTCGCTGGCCACATAGCAATATCTGTCAAAATTTCACTACAGTTGTTATCATCAGCAGTTTCATTACTCGCGACCTCCGGTATAGAACCTTCAGCCGGCGGTTCAGGTTCTGGCAATTCTGTTGGATAGGACTCAGAATCCATACTGGCTGGACTTTGATCATTAGCTGTTATTTCTGTTTGAGTAGTTTCTGATGATGGGATTACCGGTCGTTTCGCTAAAAATGTCAACAAGGCGCCTTCGTTTTTCGCATCTTCTGCTTTTCTCTTCTTTTGAATATCACGTTTTTTGCACCTGAGGGATATTGTCTCATAGACATTGTTTTAATGAAACGATTGTGTCGCAATCAGAATCAGCTACAACAGAAAGGAAAAATGACCATTCATCCACACAAAGCGTAGATGGTAGAAAGAACAAAATTATTAAAATAGTGTAATAAACTGGCAATTAACAATTAGTTATTGCAAAAAATTAAAATTTGAATTGAAATTTTTAATTAAAATCTGTGACGTAAGATGCGCCAATATTGTTCGAATTTTACCACAATTCAAAAGTTTGTTTACATTTTTAATTTAGGGTTGAGCGAAAATTCGTGCGCGCATTTTTGGCAACGCAGAAATTGTTGTTTGTATATTTATTTTTTTTATACGTTGTACAAAAATATTTAGAAATAATTATGAAATATATTACCTGAAAATGTAAACATAATTTTTCTCAAACTTATTAAATTTTTTTGTGCGAAATATTTTGAAGCCTCCAAAAAACTCATTTTTCAAGTTTTGGGGGCCCCTAAAATCTGGGGGCCCTAGGCGCGCGCCTAGTGCGCCTAGGCCTAAATTCGCCACTGAACATACAATAAAGATTTGGATAAGTCTTTCACACACAGACTTAGCACCTAGCGAATTCAATGAATATGCCATCGGCCACTTAGAAAACAACTTGTCAACAACAACAAGGGCATAATTATACTTGGGTCGGACAGTCACACTATCACCCACTGGAATTATAGGCCCTACACAATCCATAACCAAGGGATTGGAAGGTAATTAATCTCTCCTTGGAACAAGAGTTACGGGAACTCTATCCCCCACTCTGACTGGCGCCCTTAATTGGTACATTGGCACGATTCACAACAGGCCTGAACTGGTTTTTCCATATCCGGAAACCAAAAGATTGAGATTTATTTACTTCAAGACTAGGAGCATTTTCATCAGAGTCATGTGCATTTTGTTTGTTTTTAATAGGATACGCAATAGTGTCATAAAATGATATTGTTTTTAATAGGTTATTATCAAGCCGAACAACTAATCAGACACAACCTACAATCTCTAGTTGACCTTTAAGGCCAGACAATTTAATAAATTTATGTGGTACCATATAAAGAGGTTGGATTAAATTTTCTCTAATGCAACACACTTCGGCACCACCATCAACCAATGCCGGAATAGATGGTAATTGATTGATAAGTACATTCTCATAAGACCTAATGTGATAATCATCAGCATCTATGACGAACTTGCTTCTGGACAGGGAAAAGATTTTTAATCATCAAACAATATTTTCCTATCAGCAAACCATTAAGGGAATTTTCTTAATAAGAAGACACTTTTTTATCAAACAATGTTTTCCTATCAACAAGACAATTAAAGGAATTTTCTGACTGACAACAATTAATTCTAGTATTAGGTAAATTCGAGGAAGGACGTTTGTGTAAAGAACACTCCTTGAATGAATGTTCCTTCTTATGGCACTTAAAGCACAGTCCATACTTTTTATCTCTATCAGTGTCAGTAGCAGATTTAGTCATTTTATTATTAATTGAAAACCCAGACCCTTTATCTATTGGTTTTGGGTTGTTGAATCGAGACGGTCTAGTCTTATGTTCATGGGGTGGCCATATAGCTATCCGCAACGCGAGAAAGCTCAAGATGATTTAACCAATAATCCTTTTCCTGGGTTAAAATGAAATCCGCACTACTGGGAGATAACAGTTGTTTAAGCCTATCGGCACAAATCAAACTAACTAACTGATGAAAATCTTTATCGTTATTTTTGCTTTTGATATAATAGGATAAAGCTGTGTATAATTCAGAAGCTACCTGTGAATAAGTTTCACCATGCTTCTTTTTTTACAGCATAAAACCTTTTCCTCAAAAGAATGGGAGTGACCCGAAATTCCTGCAGTAGAATTTGCTTTAATTCATCATAGTGACTTGATTGAGCAATGGTCAATTGACTCAATATTGAGCCTGCTCTATCATTCAAATGAGCCTGCAATATTTTGGGTTTCACATCATCATCAACTTGGTAAGGAACAAATTGATTTTCTAGGTATTGAAAATACCATGGTATTGTAGCAGGATCTAAAGGAAATTCCGCCATTATACCCTTTATGGCATTCTGAAAACGACTAGTGCAAACGGCTAAAGAAACTTCAAGACTATTGTGGTCCTGATTCCTTTCACGTTCCAGCTCTAGTTTAGCTTCAGCAAGTCTACGGTTTGCCCTATCCTCTTCTAACTTAGCATCCGCAAGTCTACGTTCCTGCTCTAATCTAGCTTCAGCAAGTTTACGGTTTGCCCTATTCTCTTCTAACTTAGCCCTATCTTGTTCTAACTTAGTTTCAGCAAGTCTGCGATTTGCCCTATCTTCTTCCAACATAGCATCAGCCAGGATACGCTCCTGTTCTAACTTAGCGTCAGCAAGTCTACGATCTTGCTCTAAATTAGCTTGTTTTGCTGCAAATTCCGCTTCACGCAATGCTAACTTACGCTCAGCTATTTATAACTTTGGGCTTTTACTAAAATTAGCATCTTCACTACGCCTACGCGGACGCCGACTATCATCAACAAATTGATAATGCTCCTCGCTAGGGATCCCAACAGACTTTTCGATAGTAGGAGTTTTAAACATATTAACGAAGCCTACTACACTCAGAAGAAACGAAAGAAAAACTTAATTGGGCAATCCGGCAACGATAAAATCTCTAACTTTGAGATGTGGATCAGCCCTCCAACAAGACTGAAGATCTCCTCGAACTTCGTGTTGATATGGAGATCGACATTTTGTTACTGACAGAGACTTGGCATGACTCAGACTCCCTAGCATCTATCCGACGTCTCCTTTCAAAAAATTTCTCTGTAGTTGTAAAATCCAGACCCAGAGGAAACGACGACACACTCCGCTGCAATCACTGTGGTGTCGCCATCATCACATCACCAGGTTATCAGCTAAAGCCGCTACAGCTCGGTGTCTCGCCGATGTCGTTCGAACACGTCGCTGGCCGAGCAACCCATCTTTCGTTCATCTGCACTCTGGTGGTCTTATATAGAACCGGGACCATCCATGATGTCTTTTTCAACGAATTTTCGGAGCTACTCGACGAACTGGCTGTTTTCAACGAAGACGTCGTCATCTCCGGAGACATTAACATCAGGCTTGATCGACCAGAGGACACACACACTAGCAAATTCTTAAGCATCTTAAATGACCACGGGTTCGTTCAGCATGTCAATCGGCCAACACACAACGGGAGAGGCATCCTCGACATCGTCGTAACGCGCATGTTATCCCCTGCACCTGTGATCAAAAAGTATGACACCGGCCTATCTAATCATATGTTGATCAGCTAGACGATATCGATGGTCAAATCCCCCCTCCAGTTTACAAAACTTCTCTGTATCGCCGTTGGCGAAATTTCAACCTTCAAACATTTTAAACGACCTCCAAACCTCGCCACTGGTTGGCTATGATGTTCGCGACCTCGGCGATGCTACGGCCATGTACGACTTTGTGCTCTCATCCCTTCTAGATAATCAAATACCTCAACAGTTGCTTCGGATTCGTCCTCGTACCTCGGACCCGTGGTTTGATGACGAGTTTCGTGACGCCAAGAGACGTACTCGCCGGCTTGAAAGAATCGCTCTGAAAACGTTACTCGCTGATGACATTTGCTGCTGGCAACGCCACCGAGCAGCTTACAGAAAGCTCTCCAGGAATAAACAAGCATCTTTTTTGAGGGACGGGATCGAGAAAGAGCACTCATCCAGCCGGATGTTGTGGTTTTCTCTAAACACGGTCATGTCTAGAGGTCAGGTCAATCCCAGCTCTCCTCCAACTGCCACTCAGTTTTCACAGTTTTTCATCGGGAGGCTAGATAACGTGCGAAGTTCCACGGCCAACTCTCAACCACCGTCAATTTTAACCTTCTATAACGGTGCACCACTGCATCGTTTCGCCGCTACTAACCTGGATGAAGTTATAAAAACAATGAATTGACTTCCAGAAAAACAATGTTCTCTGGACCCAATATCTACGTGGCTTCTTAAAAAAGCTTTGCATATTATCGGTCCGTTCCTAGTAAAACTTTATAACAGATCTTTTTCCGATGGTATACTGCCTCAATCTCTCAAGTCATCTTACATTACCCCAATACTCAAAAAGCCCAATCTCAATAGCGGCGACACCAACTCGTATCGTTCCATTTCAAATCTAACAGTTATCTCAAAGTTTCTGGAACGTCTAATTCTTAGCAGAGTCACGAAGCATCTAAACGACAACAATCTATACCCAAGAAATCAATCAGCATACCGTCAATTTCACTTGACAGAAACCGCAGTGCTTGAAGTCCTCTCCGACGTCTTGAGTGCAGCCGATCAAGGAAAATGTACACTCTTCGCTCTGCTCGACCTCTCTTCGGCGTTCGACACCGTCGACCATGAAATACTTTTTCGGAGGCTACGCATCTCTTTCGGCTAGACGGGTACGCAGGGTCTTCCGGGTCAGGGTCGGCGGTGCATCTTCTTCCTTTTTCCCTCTGACATGCGGCGTTCCTCAAGGATATATATATAAATCTTGTGTCATAGTGTTGGAAATTGAACTCCTCCGAATCGGCTGAACCGATTTTTTTGTTATTCATTCAAGTTGCATATGTTATTTACATTAGAAAGTAAATTGAAGTTATTTAGCAACCCGTAGGCCACTAACACCGTTCGGACAACATAAAGCGTACGTTCGAATAGAATTCAAAGCAAAAATATAAGAAGAATAGTAACTGAAACAAATACGCAAAATAAACATATAAGTCATCGGGTATTTAAATCGGCAAAAATATAAGAAGAATAGTAACTTATTCTAATACGCAAAATAAACATATAAGTCATCGGGTATTTAAATCTGACCATTAGGTGTTAGAAATTTTGAAAGGTCGGTTTCATTTATCAGACATCTGAAACGGCTGTAGGATGTTGAGTTGACCACGTCGTGAGGCAGGGCATTCCAGGATTTTATTATTCGGTTGGAAAAGAAGAACTTGGCAGCATCGATTTTGTGCAGGCCAGACCTCAGCTTATAGCAATGGCCTCTTGTGGCCTGGTAACCAGACGATTCAAAACTGGTGACCAAAGTTGAGTCAATAAGACCATTTAGAATTTTATAGCATAGACATAGGTCAGCAATAAGTCTGCGATGTTCCAAAGATTTGAGACCGAGGATGTTGAGGCGAGTTAAATAAGGGAGACGACTGACAGAAGGAATTGTTCTTGTGAATCGTCTTTGGACTCTCTCGAGCGTGTCGATCAAATGCCTGTGGTGTGGATTCCACACCGAAAAACAATATTCAAGGAGTGGTCGTACATACACGGAAAATGCTCTTGTCAAGAGATCTGGATCTTTAGTATTGAAACATAAATTGATCAGCCGTAATCTAACAGATGCTGCATGTACAATACTGTCGATTTTTAAATTCGAGGTCATTTTCGATTACAACGCCAAGGTCCCTTGCGTGACCAACAATCTCTAGTTGATGAGAGTCAATATGGTAGTCGGGTACATCAAGCTCCTTACTTGCTAGACCATAGATGGAGCATACGAAGCACTTTTTTAGGGCCAAACTTAACTGCCATATCTAACTCCAGGACACCAATTCGTCAACAGCATCCTGCTTAGCGAAATTTCCAGGTTGGAATGTTTTGTAAAAGTAAGTCAAAATGTTCTTGGTGATTGCCTTTTCCATGACACGACAAAAGGTACTTCTAAGTGAGATTGGCCTATAGTTAGAAGGGCAGCTTGTCGGGCTTTTTTTATGAATTGGAGAAATGCAAGCAATCTTCCAATTTGTTGGCAACCTGCGCATCTTGAGAGACACATCAAAAATATGACAGAGTGAGGCTACTAAACCGTGGGCGCAACGTTTTAGGATGATGTTTGGTATTCCATCAGGACCAGAGGAGCATGAACTTTTGAGACCTTTTAGGACTGAAAGGACAACATCGGGAGTAAAAGAGATCTTTTCCAGTAGTTCAGAGGTTCGTTGTTTAAAATTAGGATTTTTACCATCATCTACTGTGAACACACTAGCAAAGTAATCGTTGAAAATGTTGGCTATCTCTGATGTAAGATTATTTTTGCTGGTTGCAATGCTATTTATGGACGAGTGTGAAGATAGTTTTTTGTTTACGTATCTGTAGAAATTTCCAAGATTTTTTGTAGAGATCAAATTTTGTTCTGTGTAAGACTGGGTCCATTTTACAGCTGCCGCACAAAATTTTGAAAAATTTTTGTATCTGTCTTTGTCTGTCTGTTCTTGGGTAAATCGGTATTTTTTCCAAAAATGTAGTTTAGCCTTATACAGTTGGCGAAGCGCCTTTGATGTTCTGCCTAGTAATTTCGGAGAGTTGTGTGCCGCATAGTGGACAGGGACAAAAGTTTCTATAGCAATATTTAGATAATGATTGAAAACATTCCAGCAGCTCTCCACGTCAAAGCAATACTGAAAGAGAATATCCCATTTAATATTGAGTAGAAAAGCGTTTATTTCCTCAAAATTTGCTCTCTTGAAACAACTACGTTGTTTTTTCTCATCAAAAGTTAGGATTGAGTCATTTATTTCAAACGTAATCAGATTGTGGTCGCTAGTAGCAATTGGGCATGAGATATCTATCCTTGCAAGAAGCCCTGGGTCATTTGAGAAAATCAAATCCAGATTATTACTGCCACGGGTAGGTTGCTGCACAAATTGATGAAGCCCAAGATCGTTAAAAAAGTTCATGAAGGATGTGTAGATTTCTCCATTGGGATGAGAGTGTTGTAGCCAATTTATACCGGGCAGATTAAAATCGCCCATCAAACACAATGTGTGTTTGGTTGAACGCTCGAAAGAGTAACACAGATTAGTGGATGTGGTCTGCTTGGGTCTTTACTCAATCGCCGGGTTTTCAAGATCTTGAAAGCTTCAATACATTGTTCAACATTTTGTATTAATTTTTTTATTCGTATTAAGTAGTTTAATCTGGGTTAGACTGTGAACATTTTTAAGGTTTTCGACCGACATTACTTTAAAAAGTTATTGTGTTAATTTCGTGGAAGTTATCATAACAAAAGTTTGAAATATGGAAAGGGGATACACACTCAAAAGTAAACAACAACGTTAATTAAATTTACTTGTGTTTACACTAACCCAGAATCTAAACATGTCTGATTCATGCTCGTTTTCTGATCGTTGGTTTAAGCGAGTACTTTATGCGAACGAGTCGAAGTTAGTTTATTTAGCTTATAGTTGTGCAGTGGTTGAATTGTGATAGTGTTTTTTTGCAAATTTCATTCTTCAATTAAAATGTTTGTAAAGTTTAAAAATGAAAGGTGACAAACAGAAAAATTTTTAAATGCTTTTATTTAACTTCACTCATGTCTCTGTTTGTTTGTTTGTTTGTTACAAACTTTTATTTAGGTTACAATCTCTATTAGTGTGTGGGGCTTTCTCTGTACGCAATCTTGCAAGTAAAATTTAACCAGCTTTTTGACTAGCTAGGAAGCTAAAACTTTGCGCATAGTTTTATATTGAATGATAATACATGATTCAATTGGAAAAAAACCTTAATTTGAACATCTTTTGTATTTCTAAATCGAGTGTATTTTATGCGAACGAGTCAAAGTTAGTTTATTTAGCTTATAGTTGTGCAGTGGTTGAATTGTGATAGTGTTTTTTTGCAAATTTCATTCTTCAATTAAAATGTTTGTAAAGTTTAAAAATGAAAGGTGACAAACAGAAAAATTTTTAAATGCTTTTATTTAACTTCACTCATGTCTCTGTTTGTTTGTTTGTTTGTTACAAACTTTTATTTAGGTTACAATCTCTATTAGTGTGTGGGGCTTTCTCTGTACGCAATCTTGCAAGTAAAATTTAACCAGCTTTTTGACTAGCTAGGAAGCTAAAACTTTGCGCATAGTTTTATATTGAATGATAATACATGATTCAATTGGAAAAAAACCTTAATTTGAACATCTTTTGTATTTCTAAATCGAGTGTATTTTAAATCAAAGTTTGTGTTGAAAAACTCGTTTTTCTTTTACTTGTTTGTTTGTCTGTGGTGATCAAATCTTAGAAACAAAAATTTACCCACTTTTCGACTACCAAAAGCTCTAAAACTTTCAGGAAAGCTGTATTCTGGATGACGATACATGAATTGAATGCTTCCGACATGAATTAGGTCTTAAATCAATTAAAATTAATCAAATCAAATTAATCAAGGTGTTTATGTATAAGTCACCAGAGGTCCAAAATAATTCAACAATACGGATGTTTATTTATAAGTCGCCAGAGGTTCAAAATATTTAACCAGTACATTTGCATAAGTCGAAAATTAAAATCAATGAAAATTAATCAAGTTGACGGTTACAGGTAAACGCAAATTTGACTAATATTCATCTACATAGAGCTTTGAAACTTTCAGAATAGCTGTATTCTCGATAACAATACATGAATGAAGTGTTTTAGATAACAACTAATCCATACAGCGGGTTAAATTTATGAATTTTGATTTCATATAAAAGAAATAAACAATATACAAGATTTGAGCGTAACGGTTGTTTTAGATTTAAAAATTTTAGTTCGTTGACTCAGATAAAGAGGCAAATAAAAGCATTTTTTAAATTTATTTTTATCTTTACTTGTTCACGTTGTAAAAACGCTGTGGAACTAATTTTTGGTAATGATAGCGTTGACTTTGACAACAAGAAGGAAAATAAAACAATTAAAGGAAAAAACGAATTTTTCAACACAAACTTTTATTTCAAATACACTCGATTTAGAAATACGAAAGATGTTCAAATTAAATTTTTTATAATTGATTCATGTATTGTCATCCAAGTTAAAGCTATGCTGAAAGTTTCAGCTTCCTAGCTAGTCAAAAAGTTGGTTAAATTTTACTTGCAAGATTTTCGTACGGAAAAAGACACAAACAAACAGAGATTGTAACCTAAATAAAAGTTTGTAAAAACAGATTAAATTATGATTTAAGATAAGAAATATTTTGGTTTTTTATTGTCTTAAAACATGATGCAAAGAACTAAACATTTTTTTAAACTAAAACATTTTCTAAGTATGGTTATAGTTTTTAAATTTTTTTATGAAAAACCATTTGTATTGTAATTTTGTTACTTTTAATTTCTAACTTCACACTATTCGTTTAAAGATAGCTAATAGTTATAAGTTGTTTCAGAAGTACTGAAAAATATGTATATTGAAACTTTAATTTAGTCTGCGTTGACTGTTTTATTGTATTTAAAACATTTTGTAATTCAGCTTTGATTGAAGGACGAGGCAGTGCTAAGGGTGAGGTTGGCCTTGCAAGCTATGATCTCAGGAGCTCTATTTTAAATCTGTATCAGTTTACTGACAGTAGAACATATATAAAATTAGTGACTGAGTTGAATATTCTAGACCCCGTCGAAGTAAGATACTTATTTTATAACTAAGTAATAAAGGAAAACACGAAACAAATAATCTTTTACTTTGTCTCCAGGTTATTCTTCCAAATACAGTTTGTGATAACAAAACTTCTAAACTTTTTCAACAAATTTCTGATTGTTGTTTTGGTACAAAACTGACTTCCATCAATAGAAAGTACTTTAATGATAAAAGAGGTAAGTCAGGGTTGCGCACGAGGAGCTGCGGATAAAAAGCTCTAATGATTCTAATAGCTTAAATAGAAACTAGATCTTTTTGAATCAACATTTTGTTAAACATCTGTTCCGATTTGTACTGAATTGAATTTGGATTGGGGTTAAAACTTACAACAGTTATACAGAATTATAAAGTGATACATTTTAATGGTTATGAAATTAATAATTCTCTGATGAATTTTTACCTGTTGATCTTTTCGTTAATTGTTTTGCTTAGAACATAAAATAAACCATTTAAAAAATTAATTACATTATTTTAGAAATTTTTCAAAACTTCATAATGAAATTGTCTTAAAAAACAAGTCAATATTAGAGTTTCAACTCAAACGGATGACGGGAAATATGTTAATTTTCAAAAAGAAACCAAAAAAAATGAAAGAACGGTGTTGAAGTTAATATAAAAGGTTTAAAAAGGCAACCACGCAACTGGTGTCATGAATTATAGTTGCTTTCTTAAATGTTTTCACCTTTTAAAACGCAACTTTAGCTCTCCACCATTTGACGCTTGTAATTGAAATTGCAATAGTTTGCCAAGTGTTCATCTCGGGTATTTAAAGCTTTGAGTCATTCTATAATTCTATATGATTGGGCAGTTTACAGGGTAGAGGATTGTTAAGTAATGAAATCCAAAGAATGTTCTGTGAGCCTTTATCGTTACCTATAAATTATTTCAAATAGTGAATAGTTTGACTTTTGTTTTGCAATTTTTGTTTTTATCATTATTTCTGACTTTTATATTGTTTACTTTTTTTAAAGGCTTAGATTACGTTAGAAAACTTAGCTTGTCTGAGTATTCAACTGTTGAATTTCAAATAAGCTCCAAGTAAATTATTTATACTAAAATAACTTTTACCCATTTCATTTACTGAACGATCATTTGCGTTTAAAATTAGGTACTATTGCTTGGCAGCAACTAATGCTCTCTTGAAATACATTGAGTTTATTCAAAACATCACTTTTGCTGCTTCTTCTTTAAAGATTTTGTTCAGAAGGAGTGACCAGATTACTATGATAGGTTAGCTTTTTTTTATATGAAATCAGTTAGTTGTTTTATTAAACAAAAAGGTTTTTAATGTTTAAATAGATTATTATACTGTTAAAAACGTGGAACTCTTGAAAAATGTCGGTGTTTCAAAAAATTCTCATTCACTGTTTGAAGTCTTAAACAACACGAAAACGTCTATGGGTTCAAGACTACTGCGGTCAAACTTACTGCAACCTCTGTGTGGTTCGAGGATTATTGTTTTTTGAAAGAATTAATTTTTGTATTAATTCAAAAGTTTATTCTGAAGATTTAAACACGATTAATGGAAGACTCGACATGGTTGACGAGCTTCTAGAAAATTCAAGTTTTTACCACAAAGTGAGGAATGCTCTTGGACATTTCCTTGACGTTGATCACCTTTTGTCAGTCATAATTCAAATTCCGAAAATTGAGACATTAAAAACAGCGGAAACACAGGTCATGGCTCTTATTTATCTAAAAGATACTTTGGAAGCTGTTGATACTTTGAAAGATGCTCTTGAGAGTTCTAGGAATGAAATATTCAGAGCGTTTTATAACGTAAGTCCAATGTCTATTACTTTTTTTTATTGATCTGATCAAAGATGTAAAAATTGGAATAGGTCAAATACCAATTAGATTTTGTCGTTATTGGGTATGGTATTGCCAATTCTTTAAATGAGATGTATCGACAAAGGTATCGCCGATATTTTTAAAACAAAGATCACAAGGTACCAACATCCAATTAAACAGATTAAAACAAAACTTCAATTTTTTCTTCCAGCTTTTAAACTTATCTTATTGTTAATTGACATTTCTTTCATCCGCTTTAACGTTAGAGTCGACAACTTTCAATTTGAGCTTACAAGACTCTAGATTTTTTTAGTATATATTGGTTCTCCCTATTAAACCTGATTTGTTTTATTTAATTTAGTGTGTCAACGATTTTATAAAAAAAAAAACTAATTAGTCAAAGGCTTGTATATAAGGGCTCCTGAGAATGGTTCTAAAATTTATTGAAACATAATAGGAGACATTCTTTAGTTATGTCAACAAAATGGGGGAGGGAGGGGGTTTGAAGTAGTTTGACAATTATTGACAAGGGAGAGGGGGGAGTTCAAGATAAATTGACGTCAACAATTTATTTTTTACAAGAGTTAATAAATCAAAAAATAGTAGAGTAATAAATGCATTGTAATTGTATGCCAGTCAGTCAATTAGAATCTACTTACCCCCAAAAAACATTCAAAATACGACACAGTTTACGATATTCGTAAACTGTGTCGTATTTTGATTTCTACTTAAAACTTAACTATCTATATATATAAAAATGAATGTTTGAATGTATGTATGTATATATGTATATCCTTTATGCATTGCTACACCATTCATCCGATCGTAATGAAATTTTCACACAACCTTGGGAGTCAAGGGGAATCAAATATAAAGAAAAAAAATTTGAAATCCGTCACAAAATGAGCGGAGCGGGTGAGCAAGCGAGAACTATATATATATTTATAATATATATATATATATATATATATATATATATATATATATATATATATATATATATATATATATATATATATATATATATATATATATATATATACATATATACATATATATATATATATATATATATATATATAGATATATATATATATATTAAATAATTAGGAACAAGCTGTTCTTTCAGACACGCTTTATTAAAGACTATGGCCCATTTCTTGTTACAAACTTTTTCTATCAACCGTCAAACTTTTCGAAAATCGGAAATACCAAGACACTTTTGAACGAACCGGTATATATTTTTATTAATGTTTTGGTCATGAGCTGACCTGCAGGTTTCGGCTTTATTAGCCATCATCAGAACTCATAAAAATAATTTAAAATTACATCTACAACGAAAATATATAAAGTGGTGTGGCGAGACATATCAGATATGTTTACACATCAATCGAGGTCAAAGTACAAAGAAGAGTAAAAGCAAAATAAGAAAACCGCTAAAAAACAACAAAAATTTTTTTTTGCCTCAGAGTAAATAAATAAACAAAAAATAAGAATAAAAAATTACATTTGCTAAACTATACAACCAAATTAAGTAGTAAAATATAACTATTAAAAGAGAATTACTAATAAAAGCAAGGAGGTAAAATAATAAAATAAGAATTTAAAGCTACAATAAGATAATAGGATATCGATAAAATTGAGAGTTTAATTAAAAGTTGAAAATGATCAACGTCTACGTATAGTAATATTGCAGTTATCGATCAAATGCGGACACATCGCATCGGTCCCATCACCATCACGCAGGTCAGCAGTCTCGAGGCCTCGAGGAGGTTGGCTCATGGCTGAAAAACCGGTGGAGCCCTGTTCGACCGCGTCCAACGCTTCAATATGGTTGGTATATGGAGGAAAGGAAACAGGACCACAAACTGGGCCGTTGTCGTATTGGTCGCAAGGATGATCATAACTGTGATAAGATACATTTGTAGTCTTGGTTGGCGAACTCCTAGTACGGAGTTCAGATAAATCAGAAAAGGAGAGGCGAGGTGTGACAAAAGGGGAATGCGGGAGAACAGTGAATAGCGGGGTCTTTGGCATGTCGGCAGGGCACAGTTCGGTTGCGTTTGAAACTTCGATACAGTTGGTAGGGTCTATTGCGTTGGCGGACAAAGGAGAGAAAACTCGACGAGAAATGGAGCCGTTGTCGTACTGGTCACAAGGATGGTCATAACTGTAATGGGAAACACCTGTAGTTTTGGTTGCCGAACTCCTAGTACGGAGTACAGATAAATCTGAGAGCGAGAGACGAGGTGTGACATAGGGAGAAAGCGGGAGAACAGTCGATGGTGAGGCCTGTTGCATGTCACCATTCACCGGGTCCGAAAAAGGCCGGCAGATGGCAGACGGATCGATAAAGCACTGTTCGATCAAACGCACAGCCTCGATGCAACTGGTATCATCCACAGAACTAGCAAACGGAGGACCGGTAGGCCGATCACAGTTTGGCAAACCACCAATTTCAATAAGGTTAGCATGGTCCATTGCGCCGGTGGACGGAGCACAGGAAACCGGATCACAAAGTGGGCTTTTGCTATGCCTGTCAAGTGTATGATCGTTCAAAATGCAAGTGCTGGGGACCACAGCGCATGACGAGCCCTGCGGCACACCAACGCTCTGGCACTGCAAGTGGTGCCTATTGTTGAATAGTTTAAGGGTCCGTCCAAAATCGTCATCTTGGACGTTTAGTATTGGTTTATCCCGGACAATGTAGAGGGCCTCGGCAATTTTTAATCGAGAGGGGTCGGCCTCGTGCTGGAGAATAACAGTGTTATCGACGAGTGTTTGTCTGGTGAGTTTTGTGTTGTGAGCCTGTTGCGAATGCGTTGTAATACTGCCACCCTGTAAATGCATAGTAAGCCGGCGGGAGAGCGTAGTACGTGTCTGGCCAATGTAGGTAGCAATGACATCATGCGGTGCCGGACAAGTAAATTTATAAACTACATTTGTACACTGGAAAATGCTGGCGTGTCGAGGGCAGTTTTTCATGATAAGGCTGTGTGATTTTCTGTCTTTATAATACATGGAAAATGACAGTCTATGTCGGAGTCGATCTTTAACTTTAACGCAACTTGTAATAATTTGACGTAATATTCTCTCATCAAGACGATAATTGTCATGCATCTGGGAACAGTAACGGATATCAACAGTTCTGACGACATCATTAGGAGTGTTTGCTGGAATGCCAGAAATCTTTTTAAGCACAAATCTTTTCACAACAGAATCAACCATGGTGTTGGTGTAGTTATTGTTGATCAACAGCGTTTTGAGACGTATGACTTCTGTGTGAAATTTACACCAGTCTTCTGACAGTCCATAAGCGCGAGCAAGAAGGTTATGTATAACATTCTTTTTGTATATATCAGAACAGTAGCCGGCACCGTTCATGCAAAGACCCTCAGAGGAAGGCTTGACGTACATTTCATGTACAAGGCCGGAATCCGTTTGAGAGACCAACACGTCCAGAAAAGGTAACGTATGATTACAGTCGCTATATTCGATTGTAAAATTCAACACAGTGTATTGCTGAAACTTAGTTCTTAATTCTTCAAAATGTGTAGTATCTCGAGCAATCACAAAGATGTCATCGACATATCTTGCATATAATGTAGGTTTATTGATGGCGTCGAACACACGATTCTCTAAATGACTCATATAAAAATCGGCAAATAGAGGGCCCAAGGGTGAGCCCATGGCCACACCGTCGATCTGTCTGAACAATCGGCCATCGGGATGTTTAAATGGCAATTCTTTAGTACACAATAACAGCAACTGCAACATGGAGCTCTCTGGAACAGTAGGGGGAGATAGTGTAGCATTGTGATATTCGTTTTCAAGAATAATAGCGATGGTAGTATCGACGGGCACATTTGTAAATAAATTTGTAACATCCAAAGAATCCATAACCCCAGTTGTGTGGCGATTACTTCTGATGAGGGCGAAGAATTCAAAAGATGATCTCACTGCATGTTGACATGAACAATACGGAGAAAGCAAAGCAACAAGAAACTTTGAGAGAGTAAACGTCGGTGTTGGGCACTGAGATATAATTGGTCTCAGTGGATTTCCAGGTTTGTGTGTTTTGACATTACAATAGATGTATCCTGGTGAAAAATTTCCAATGATCTGCTTTATGTTTATTGATGAATTATTACGGAGTAAGCCACCGATGATCTTGTTAGCCCTTCTTTTAATATCCAAAGTCGGATCTTTAGAAATTTCCAGAAATTTGTTAGAATCACTTAATATATTGTTTAATTTGCATAGATAATCAGATCGCTCCAAGATAACATAGCTATTAGTTTTGTCAGACTTCCGTATTACAATGGTGGGATTATTTCTTAAAGATAGGGCAGCAGAATACAATTCATCAGCCATTTTACGAGGAGTGTTCCGGGGTTTGAAACCCTCAGCTTTAAGTAACGTATAAAGGCGATTATCAACGGAAAGCTCACCACTGAGAACATGCGCCTCCAGTTGACGAACCAACATTTCTAATTCAATCTGCTTCAGTACCGGACGATATTTGCCTGGAACATGGCAATTGTAACCAAGTTCTAAGAATTTTAAATCAGATGTTGTAGGAGTGTATGATGAGAGGTTTATGACGTGATTAAGGTTTACTTTCAGCAAGTAACTTCCGCCATATAATGTAGACAGTTTGTTCCTAATTATGCTTTTCTTCCTTCTGTTAACACGGCCAACGCTAATATCAACAAAGCGTTGGAATGCAACCGCAGAGTCGTTATCAGTGAATAAGACTTGGTACGTGTCCACAGTTTCTTTTAATAATGTAGAAAGTCTGTTAAACTCCACTTGAGCGGCAACAACTTCTCTTTCAATTGCATCAGAAATTGAACAACGAGAATGATAATTCCTAGAGCGTTGATATTTATTTTTCAAATAATTAGGAACAAGCTGTTCTTTCAGACACGCTTTATTAAAGACTATGGCCCATTTCTTATTACAAACTTTTTCTATCAACCGTGAAACTTTTCGAAAATCGGAAATATATGTATGTGTATATATATATATATATATATATTATAAGGAAACATAGCGTTGATATGTTTTTACGAGCCACATATATCAGAAACTTGGATGGCGTACAATCCACCACGAAATAACGCAATACATGTAAATATATATGTATATATATATATGTATATATATATATATATATATATATATATATATATATATATATATATATATATATATATATATATACTAGCGGGGTTACCCGGCGTTGCTCGGGGTTTTCAGAGGTTTTTTATCATTTTTCTTTCTTGCTCCCGTTTCCTTCCCCGCTTGCTCTCCCGTTTCCGTTCCCGCTCGCGCTCATTTTTTCTTTTCCACTCTTTCATAACTTATTTTAGCCCATAAAACGTAAAATAGATTTGCTAAAAGTTGCTTGAAGCCTTCAAACGTTGTTACGTAAACAAAATTTGAATTTTATTACGCAATTACCTTCGATGGTCGTACATAGGTACTTTTGGCCTGGAAAGTTAAGAAGGGGAAGAAGTTAAGAAGGTTTGGACTCCTCCGATCCCCCGGCTCAGGGAGCCAAAAAACCTTCCGGGCCAAAAGTGCCTATACATGATCATTGCATAAGTTTTCAAAGCACTGTTTACAATTGCGTAACAGGCATTACTTGTTAATGGACTTCTTAATATTAAGAAGTCAATGACTTGCTTCCCAGTCTTGCATAATGTGACCGATTGCGCATTATTACAAATTATTCAGATATAGATGGGGCGGGAAAGCAACCGGAATCGAGAAAGTGACCGGGAGCGGGAAAGCGACCGGGAGTGGGAGAGCAAGCGGGAACGGGAACGGGAAAGCGACCGGGAGCGGGAGAGAAAACGGAGAATTAAACGGGAGCTAGAGAAAAACAATAAAAAAACTCTAAAAACCCCCGAGCAACGCCGAGCAACGCCGGGTAACCCCGCTAGTAAATTAAATAAATAAAAGTGAGTGACCTAAAATTGGAAAGTAAAACCGTAAGATCCCACACTTTTAAACAATTGTATTCAGTCTTTGAAGTTTGACAACATGCTACCTCGATCGGCAAAGGCATTCAACATTCTTATATATATATATATATATATATATATATATATATATATATATATATATATATATATATATATATATATATATCTGTACTGTCCTTCCATTCAGTTGTCGTTGTTTGAACGGATCTGCAAAATTTGTCACCTCAATGTTGCTTTACAAGTCATGTTGAAGAAGCATGTTTAACCGCACCGACAATGCGATCTTGGAGCTATGCAATTACCACACGCTCTCAACCGCAAAGAATTCGACCAAAGCGAGTGGCTGCCAAAAGACAGAAAACTGATGGCAATTATTGCACATAGAGAGATTTTAAGCGCAGAATGGTTAGATAAAGATGATGTTGACTTGTGTGTATCGATTCCACAAGAAATTGATCAATCAACCACTATGCCCATTATAACAATTGAAGAACGTTTGAATTCCTCACCAGAAGATATTAGAAGCTAGAATATAAATTCTCAATTAGTTCGTGAAGTTCAAGTGTTGTTATAGTTAATTTGAAATCTGTTACGCAAGACTAAAAAACTGTATTGAAAACTTATTTGTAGAACTTTTAATATCTACGTACAATTCTACTTATAGCATAAAAGCCAGCCGTATAAAATATTGTTAGTTATTTTGTTGTTGTTTTTTTGGGGGGAGGGTAAAATTTGTTTGACATAATTTTGTTAGGGGGTGACAGAAAGTTTGACAGTTGTTGACAAGGGGGAGGGGGGTAACAAATTGCCCAAGAATTGTTGACATAATTAAAGGACGTCCCCATAAGCATTTAACTAGACTATATAAGTTTTAATACCTAATTAAAAGAGGTCTAATTAAATACTTATATTTGTACGAAATAATAATTAAATTAACAAAAATAGACTTTTCATTTCTATATTAATTCATTCAATTTGTGTGTGTGTTGTTGAATGAGTGGAAACACGTCCTTACCTTGTTCGTCCAAATGCGATAGCGAGTGCTTCTTTGTTTGTTTCGGCATAATTTCGTTTGGGATGGTTTAGCGGTCGTGAGGCAAATGCAGCGGTTTCTCACTTCCAACCTCCATTTTGTGTGACCATTCTGAGACAAATAAACTGCAAGAACAACTGGTTTGTTGGGATCGTAGTGCACCAATACTCTACTGGATGAAAGTAAATTTATTGTTTCATCGAATGTTTTCTGATGACTTTCGCTCCATTTAAACTGTGTTAGAGGCGCGATGGGAGAGCGTTTAAGTCCTTGACTTTTGAGCTTGTGTCCTGGGTTCAACTCCCGGGTAAATAAAATCCCTACCGCGTAACTTATTTAGGAAAGAAGTTCACAATGAATTCAGCAACTGTGAATGCTAATGTCAACTCAACTTTTCATCTTCCTGTGGTAGTCAAATGAGTACCGGTGGTTCCATTGGAGATAAATAATTCGATTGAGGCGCTCATGAATACGGCTGCCTACATTGTAGTGGTCTTGAAATCGATTCATTTTGGTGTAACACCACTATAATCTGATCGGAATCTTTATCTTATTTTGTGACCTCTTATCAAGAAGACGATAGAGAGGTTCAAAAACGGTTGACAAATTTGGTAAGAATCTTCCATAATATTGCAGCATACCTAAATATACCTGAAGTCGACTAACATCCTTTGGGACAGGAACTCGAAGAATGGCTTCAGCCTTATTTTACAGTGGAAAATTTCCTTGATTAGATATAGTATGTGCTTGAAAAGTTAGTTGATTTACAGCTAAAATACATTTGTTTAAGGCGGAATCCGGCTGTCTGCAACTTACGAAACACTTTCTCAAGATTTGCGTCATGTTCTTTTCTCGTTTTTCCTGAAACAAGAATATCATCCATGTGAATAAATGTACTTTGCGTACTTTTTAGAACGGTTTCGATAATTTGCTGGAAAATATCGGGTGCTGAGCTGATTTCAAACGGCATGCATTTCACTTTGAATAATCCTTTGGTAGTATTATAGCTCTTGCAATTTTTGTCGAGAACTAGTTTTTGTTAGGTTTGTGATAAATCTAACTTTGAAAACCATTTTGTTTTTGTCACACTCGGTGTATTTCTACCCGTCCCGATTACAAAGGTAACAGGTAGGTGTCGGTTTTGGCTACATGGTTGAATGTGACCTTCGCCAACGTAATCTGATTTTCTGATAAGGTTTTGGAGCGACGTCGACTGGTGTTGCCCATGCGCTATATCTGACAGGTTGAAGAACATCTTATTTAACCACAGTGGCGGCGCTAGAATTTCAGAAGAGGGTGGGCAACATTTGGGCAAACAAGAGTCAGGTTGGGCAAGCATTGAAATGGCAAACCTAACGTTTGCATTTAACTTGTTAACGTTAATCACAAGGACAATGCTTTTGATAGTGAATTTATTGTTACTAAATTCCGTAACTAAATTTGTGATTTCATTAAGTGGTAGGTAACTAAATTTTGTGGAATGATATCACACAATTTATGCCAAAACATCCTTAAGGAACGCTTAAGTATAGCATCCCACACACTTATGTCGGCTAGACGAGTGTCAGACATACTGTTTCGAAGATAGACTTTTACAATCCGAAGTTTAGAAAAACTACGCTCACAATTGGCAGAGCTCACCGGCAATGTCAGAAAAATTTGAATTAGTTTCCAAAGTTCATACAATGCATCTTTGTAAGGTTTTAGAAATTGGAGCAAATCAATCAACGGTGACAATTCCGTTGATTTTCTTTGCATTAAAGGCTTAGCACTGTGACATTCGGCTTGCAAATCAGAAATATTGAGTTTATAAAACTCAGCCATATATTTATTACCATCTATATCTTGGGTCCAGAAATTGAAGACTCTTCATCAATGAACAATTTTCTAATGAAAATCTAATTTTTAATTTCACAATGATAGTATCCAAAGATGGATACTATCCATAGTGACTACAAAGTTATTCAATGCTTCAGTTATCAAATTTTTAGCAGCTAATAAATCTAAATTAACAGACTGAAGAAGTTTTGTGACAGTTATTAAGCGGAATAATATTTGTTCCATTAAAATAAGCATTACGACAAAATTGGAGGACATGATCAGTGTTAGTAGAGACTTGGCATTTACTTGTCTATCTGCATTCTTGTCTTCGCTGAAATGGAACAGTTTCTGAATAATAACACCAAAGGTTAAATGGATGGCGTAGCATGATGCATATTGACATGTCCATCTGGTATCACTGAAACTTTTTAATTCTAAAATCTTGAATTTATGTTATTATATTTGCAATTCTTTGAAATATGAATAGACCGCTGATCCAGACATAAACACGTACAATCTTTGCAGCAATAAAAAATTCAGAAACAGGCTAGAAATTTTTGAAACAGTCGATAATTTCGAGGTTTAACCGATGAGCATGACAGTGTATATATAGGGTAAACTGACCAATTACTGGCCACAAGTTTTTTGCAAGTCACGTATGTTTTCAGCCCATAGGACCACAAACGTTTATTTATATGAACATTGTGCAGTTTCAAAATCTCTATCAAATACAAATTATGTTTATTTTCTAAAAAATTTAAAATAAATTTTTAGAGCCATTTTTTGAGAAAGCTCAATTTGTACCAATTAATGGCCATGGAGTACCATTTACTGGCCACCCGGAATTTGAGGAGCAGGATAAGACAAAATATCAGAACCAGTTTCATCCATATTCCAGTTTTGTTCTGGTTTTGTTTGTAGATGTTCCGAAGTCATCAGCTCTCCTAAAGCTTAAAAATACTTTTGAACCTTCTGCTGGTCCATGCACATATGACGTACAGCTTCTGCTCCTTCCGGACAGCGCAGTCATTTCCAAATTTCGTTTTTTCATAAGTCTCCACCATTTTTAGCTATGAGTTCCTTTTTTAAAGAAACTCTATGTTTTTTTGCAAGTTTTCCAAGCATACTCCAAAAACTGCTGCTTCTCAAAACCATAGCCAGTATATGGTCAAATAGGTGGCTATTAATTGGTCTTTTTGTATGGTCTACTATTTCTCATTTCTAAGTTATTTTTAGTAGAAATTTAGATAAAAGAACTAAAAAATGTAAATGAGGGCAAGTTATAGTGTCACCTTTCATTTGGATTTAGTTTGTAAAACGTCCAAATAATTCACAGGTTCAGTTGAAAAAAGAAATTCAACTAAAGTTTTCGAACTTTTAAGACCGAAAAATTGCAAACTTTTGAGCTTCTATGTAGCGATAAATAAAGTCGGGAGCCTGCATAAGTAACACTAAACTTCAAAATTACATTTAACCAAAAAGTTTAAAATTTAAACAAAAATTCTAAGTCATGTTGATTTTTTTAAATGCGCCTGAAAACTGACCAGTAATTGGTCAGTGGCCAGCATTTTGTCAGTTTACCCTATATGGCAGATGGCACCAACTCTCGGAATCGTGATTGAACCCCACTCACACTACCACTCATAACTGATGCTCCATCATAGCACTTTGCAATACAAGATGCAATGGGAATGGAAGACATTTCCAAAATATTCAGAATATTTTTTAGGAGTGACTCTGCATTCAAACATTTGGCAGGTTTAAAAGAAATAAATTCTTTATATATTTCACCTTCAAAAACATATCTCAAGATAAATGATAATTGCTCCGTCTTTGATACATTTTTTGTCTCATCAACTATTAAGGCATAATAACCGCTGCTACCTATCTCAGTAGCTATCTAATTTCTGATAGTTGAAGCCATTATTGCAAACATTCATTTTGAATGTCATGATGCAGGTACTTCACGTTTTTAGGACCATCTTCCAATCTATTTTTGACCACATGATCATATGTTGTAACAAGATTTAGCATTTCACGAACATTACCATTTCCACCTGCTTTGTCATTTTCTCGATGTCCTCTTTGTGAAATCTATTGTATGCGGTTAATCGCAATACTTTTACAACAGCAGTAAGGTAATGTCTGTTCTCGTTCACCAATTTTGCACGTGCACTACTTTATCATCGTTAAAACCAATGTATCCTTGTGCCTTTTAAAGTCTTCCCAGGCAACTGAAAATATCTTATGTTGTTCTGATCTCTGGTGTTTATTGAAAGCCCCTGAAGAACCGCCAGCATGTTTCCAGTCTCTAAATCTTTTCTCTGTGAATGATATTTCATGTAAAGTCTAGGAACTATCATAAAAATGTCGGCTGCAAAAATAATAAACAGAATTCCTAGATATGCTGTATTCCAACCAAGAAAACATAGCATAAAATTCTTTATTAAAACCTCTGGAATGTTTACCAAACATGGTTTGCGAAACTTCGTTAATCTTAGTTGAGATGGGCTTTTTACAGGCTATATATTGATATCTGGAGGCGGTGACTTGTACAGATTTTTCTCCACAATTAATGTGACATTTTTTTACTGCTGTTATAAAAACTACAAAAACTACGACACAGTGTTTTAAAAGACGGTAAATTTTACATTAATGTTTAATTAAGTGTCGTAAAATTATAGTTCAATAATTTTTTGTGAGGACGGGCAAACTTTGGGCTAGACCATTTTTAGGGCGGGCTATGCCCACCCTTGCCCGTACCTAGCGCCGCCACTGTTTAACCAACAAATCAAGTTCATCCTCCACTCTTTTCCGCAAAGAAACTAAACGGTGTCGACAAAATTTTAGCTTGGCATTTTCTTCAGTTAAAATACTAACGGAGGGCCATTGAACTAATCCAGTTCTGGAAAGAATAGTCATTTGAACTTGTTTAGTATTTTGTATTTTTTTGTAAACTCTTTTGTTTCTGAAATAGATTGTTTAATTGCTGGATAGAATAACAAAACTCTTTCATCTAATTTTGACCAAGTAAATTTGGACTATTTGTGTTAAGAACCAGCAGTAGAGATTTTGCGTTTTGGCCTGCTAGAGCATGGTTATCAATTGGCGGTCCGCTCTGCTTTGTTTAAATATTTGAAGTTTATAATAAAATTTTTTAAAACCTTACTTAAAAATTGAAAAATAGTACAAACATTTTATATGTCAGCAGAGTTTCAAATGGAGTTGGTTGAGCTGCTGTCCGATAGCTTTATGAAAAAAACATTTTGGAAGGGAACTTAATTGAGTTGTACACCCTCTTAAATTCTGCTAAGTATCCAGCATTGCGAAAGAATGGGCAGTACATACATATCTGAGCAGGCATTTTCCAGAATAAAGTTCAATAAGTCGGTCCACAGGGCCAGACTTACTGATAATCATTTGCACGACATCTTGCGCATATCAGTGTCTGCATTTGATGCTAATATAGAAGAGCTGTCATCTGGCAAACAAGGTCAGGTTTCGCACTGAATAACAGTTGCTCCTGGACAGTTAAAACACAATGTTTTTTTGTGTCAACAATTCTATTTTGCAATATAAAGTTTTTTTATAAACAGTTTTTTTACTTTTTAATAGTTAACTTTAATTAGCTCACTACAAAAATTAAATAATTAGCAGCCAGCCAAAATTGAATAAAATCTCGTGTTTATTTGAGATGCTTTGTGTGTTCAACCAACTATTAATGTAAATTACTTTTTTTAAATTTTCATTATTCTGCTGGGGCATCAAATATAAACTAGTGAAAGTTTATAAAGTAACTAAAAAATGTCAGTTTACATAACATGTTTCCAAATACTTTCTTGTTACAACAGAAGCCGCTTTAAGAACGCTCTATAATGTTGGCAACGTGCAGATAAGGCTAACGGCGTACGCGGTGTTTTACGGCGCCGCTGGCAGCCCCGCATACTACTCGATAGCTCCACAAGTGCACGAAGGACTTTAACCCCCAACCGAAGTTGGTGCTCATTTATCGACCACTAAAACACCAAAACAAGTATGACCGCGAAAATCTTAGCTCCAACCACAAGCTTCAATACTACTAACATAAATGTAAAATGGGGTTCGGAAAGGCATACGTTAATAATCATAGATAATGAATAATACATCTATTTAAACTTTATGTCGTTGTAATAATTTTTACAGTACTTTGTAACGCTTTGTCCTGGAAAAGTAACGAAGTAAAAGTAAGTCCGAAAATATTACTTCGTTACAAGTGAAAGTACTGAAAATAATAGGTACTCCGCTACAGGCAAAACGTACGTCGGAAGTAGTTAAGTAAAGTAACGCGTTACTTTAACTTCGTTACCGAACAACACTGGTAATGGCTCTCCTTCCAAAAAAGTTGTCCACCTCTGTGCTAGAGATACTTAGACTGTAACTTTGTTGGCACCTAGAAACGTTTTTAGACGTTGCACATATCAACTAAAAATCGAAGAACTTGAAACAAAAGGTTCCAACGTTCCTAATCTATTTAAATCCATTATCTGTAATTAGTTTTTATTAGCCTCGTAGCCATTATTGTATATTATAAAAATGCAGTGTTGGGTAAAATCATTTTGGAAATGATTTGAAATCAAAATCAAAATCGTCAAGAAAAATATGATTTCAAATCAAAATCAAAATCATTAATTACAAAATGATTTCAAATCAAAATCACTTTTAAAAATGATTTCAAATCATCAAATCAAAATCATTTTTTTTTATAAATTATTATTACACGGTATGGTTTAATTTAACATAATTTTGTCTATAAAATTATGTTTTAACACAATTTGATCTAAAATCACTTAAACAATGAAATGTGACTAAAGTTTATTCATCTTCAAAAGCAACAATTTCTCAAATATTGAATCAGTCAAACTTTTTCTTCTGTGAGTTTCAATTAAACCGGCGGAACTGAACAGTCTTTCGACAGGAGCTGACGAAGGCAGTGTTGTATTATATCGTATGAACACTTTTATAATCAATTCATATGAACTAAAAATGGCAAAAGTGCTGTCAACATCCGATAAATAGTTCATAATTTTTATCTTAATGTTGTAGACATTGTTAGAGGTACCGATGGTCTGTGAAGAACACTGGTCATCATAGTAGCCGTAGTCATTATCAATTCGCTCCAAGCTTTGACTTCTGAGTCCATCAGCAGTAGCTGACACAGATATGACGCTCATCCTTTCAATATTAAAATCAACAAAATTTAACTGCATTTGAGTTTTCGGCATATTAAGATAGCAACGTATTTGATTTAATAATTGTTCGGTAGGAAAGTACGGTTTTACCGTATCTATTATAGTATAATTATAGCACGTTACCTTCAAATGACGAAGACAATTTTGATCCTGAAATTGACTTAGCTACCACTCTGTCACCTTTCCCGCTAGTTATTTAAAAAAAATTACCATCAAGTAACGAAGGCAAATTACACATTCTTACGCAATTAAAATCGCAATCTATACTATCTGCCATGTTGGTAAAAACTATTTGTATAAGTTACCGCTCAAAGCGATTTTTGGCTTGGCATAGAAATAGCAGCATAGAAAAATTATGTTATGATTTTGATTTTCGAATATTAAAATAAAATCGAAAATCGTCAAAAAATGATTTCAAATCAAAATCATAATTAAACTTTGCAAAATGATTTCAAATAAAAATCAAAAATCAATATTTTGATTTGAAATCGTGATTTGAAATCATTTGATTTCAAATCCTACCCAACACTGTAAAAATGAGACGACAGCGATTTTGCGTGAAATAACAGCAACTGATTTATTTTTATCTCCAATGAACATATACAGATGAGCGACAACAAAACACAAAGTAAAAATATTATCTATCACAAAAACTTCTATATTACTTCACAACACACTTTTAAAAATATTTTTAAAAAAGCATAATTAAAAATAATAATTATCTATGGATTAAAGCAGAACAAATCAAATAAAATTATATAGATGTTTACATTTATAAGTTCAAAAATTTTCGTTTTAAAAGAAATATTTTTGCAATAAATGAAAAGCCGGCAAATCCTGAAATATAAGGGATTTGTAAAAGCCCTAGTTTTTACGGCTACTTGATATTTTTTTTATTAACTTCACTGTCGGTTTTGCTTTGTTTGCTTGAATGTTTGCAAACCCTTAAAGTGAAAGTTAACTAACTTACTGTTATCCAATCGAGCTGAAATTAGAAATATTAGTCTTAAATGACTGGAAAATGTAGGCTTTCTCACTCCTTATTACAATGCATTCTATTAAAGTTTGAAAATTTTCTGAAAACAAATTATTTGGTATTTTGAACTAATAATAATCTATGGTTAAAAAAAAACAAATCAAACGCAACATTTCAGGCCCAATCACGTCGATGGATCTTCCGTCGAGCGTCGCGCGATGAACCGGCGGTGTAGTGAGGAGGCCCCTGAATGCTGATCTGAGCCTCTGCCGACCCGGTACATTGGCTACATGAGCAAAAGACAGGTATGGAGGAGCTTGGCCGTGCAGAGATTTGTGTACTATTGTGGAAATTTTGTACTCGATTCGTTGCCGAATGCGAAGCCAGTGGAGATCTTTGAGAAGTGGGTGACATGGTCATATTTCCGAGCATTGTAGATTATTTTGGCGGCTGTGTTGATAAGAGTTTGAAGCCGACCAGATGACAAGAAGGAAGGCCGGCTAGAGTTGAATTTCCGTAATCAATCTTTGGAAGAACCAAGGCGGTTATGAGAATTCTCCGGGCATCAATTAAAAGATGAGAGGAGATACTACGAATCTCTCTGAGAGAAAGAAGCATAGCAGGAACGGGTCATGTTGTCGATGTGACTGGCCATAGAACAATCTTAATCCAGCCAGATCCCCAGATTACGAACACGTCTTACTGGTGGGATCAGGTCGGAGCAGATTCGAACCGGCTTGGTAGGGAGAGTTGACGAACGTCGGAAAGACGAGCACCATATCACTTCTGTTTTGTTGGAATTCACCAGGAGACGGCTGCCGAACATCCAACGGTCGACAGCGTCTACGCATCTTGATACCTTCATGGCAAGAGAGTCCGCGTGCTCCGGTCGGCAGCGGCCGTAGACTTGTGTGTCGTCGGCGTACATGTGGCATTGGAGACCATGCGCCCTGATGACTTCCTCGAGTTCAGCTGTATATAATGTAAAAAGAAGTGGGCCCAGCACAGACCCCTGAGGTACACCACATATCGTGGGTTCGATTCCTCCTGGGGTCGGCATTTTCGGATCGGGCTCAAGTTTTGATAAAAGCTGTTGTCATCTAACAAAGGACTGTGTGCAAAATTTCAGCTCGCAACGATATCAGAAAGTTGGTCAAATTAACGATAGCAGATTTTTTGAACCATATATAGACTGAAGCAAGCTAATATTAGGAAGTTGCTTCAACAAAAATATAAAAAAAAATTACACATATGTTATACAGTTTTAAATGTCGTTTTTAAATGTGAGGTATAGAAGTATAAACAAACGCGGTATGAAAAATCGCGACATCAATTATCATGGAACCCCAACAACATGATACTTATGATTTTAACTTGTTGAAGAAAATTGTTTTATTTTCTCGGCTTTATTTTTACACAGATACTCTGTGATAATAGAATTGAACAAATTTTGCAAAAGATTTTATCAGTTGTTGAAAGCAGTGCACATTATACTAAAGGCATATTGGCAATGAAAGTTCAAAAAGGATTTGCTGTCAAAGTAATTAAATGCTAGTTTTATTTTAAGATATTCCATTTTAATTTAGTAACTATTTAAATATGTTGAAAATATTTCTATCCACAAACATGCAATTATCTTAATGATCTCAAAGCCTGAAATTAATGGTGAGTTCAAGGAGTTTGTTACAGTTTTTGATTTATTTAACACTAACTATGATTTCCTTCCGAACATTTTGATATTTCATATCAAGGTCTTTTGGACATTTCTCGAAGAACCTATAAGGAAGCCATTGATGATATTAACGGTATAGTTTTGAATAAAACATTCTGATTTCAGTTGTTTTTAAGTATATCACACAAAATTGATAAAACGCGTTCTCTATAAAAAAAAAATATTTTGTTACTAAATTATGCGTTTTAATCTATTTTAAGTTTCAGGCCTGGCCAGTCAGTACTCGGCCCGGCAGAAAATTCCATGCCTGGCCCAGCTGGGCCTGTTTTGACAGACAAAAACCCCAAGGTTCTGGCTAAAAAGTATCCAGTGCGGCTGAATATTACAGCTCGCAGCACGTATTTTCGGCCGAGAAAGTGCTTAAAAGTTTTATATGGTTTTCCGAACAAACAAATTTATAATAAAGTTTACATACAGTTATGTACTAGATTTCTCCGAATTGTCTGTAAAATAAAACGTCAATATAAATTGTTTAGTGCAGATACGGGCTTATTATTTTTGTCTGAAAAAGACTTATTTGAACGGGCCGGGTCCACTTAAGTGCTGACCGGATCGGGTCTGGGTTTTCGACGTTCAAATAGGCCGAGTTGGTTCTCAGAAAATTGGGCCGCGCATGGCTTTGAGAAGAATTTCAAATGTTTTATCACATTTTCTTTTGCGATGAAGGCCAGGGCTGACAAAAATAATCAAAATCAGCTTCGTATTTTTTTGAAGACCTGCTAACTGTATTGTCGACGGTTAATTGTGTGATCGATGATTTTTCTTTTCGACAATATTTTGGTCGGTGAATTTTTATGCGTCATATTTATCGATCGTTGAGCTTTCAGTTGTTAAATTTTTGTTAATGAACTTTTTGCCGCTAAATTCTTTTTTGTGAACTTTTCGTTTATGAACTATTGTTGGCAAATGTTTCGTTGATAAATTGCCACAGGTAAGCTTTTTTCCAGTCTGCTTACAATACACAGAGGTTATAATTACCGTGACCAATAATATTTTTAAATGTTATTCAAACCAAACGAAATTATTTTCTACAATTCTTATCAGCATTGATTGCTTATTTAACAATTTTAGAACTTGCAAAACAGCTGGGTGAAAAATATAACATGTGTCTGAAATCAAACTATGGTGCATCTAGGGGCTTCTACCTTTGTATATCTGCTTCTGGTAAAACAATTAATGAATTACCTTCAGAGTTTCTAAGGCCTATGAAGTTCAGGAACTCTTTTATATTCACTACTAACGAGCTGGTAGGTAATTTTTTTTACTTTTATTTAGGTTCTTATAATATCTATTTAATTATACTTTTTTCATTTTAAGCTTTCTTTGAATGGTAAGTTTTCAATTAAGTTGTCAAACAATTGTATATATCAGTAAGTTATTATGTTGCTATTTTGATGATCATTGTCAGAAAGAGTGAAGGATTCTCTTAATGAGACATTTTTACTCTCAGGAAGGTCAGTATTTTAATTTGTTTATTTGGTTTATTTAAATCAAACATGGACGCAACATATTGGTTATCATGTAAACTTATAATTTTCAAATCAAATTATAAAAAGAAATAAACATGTAAACCGTAAAAATGGGGTTTTTAGACAAATTTCTCATATTTCAGGATTCGCCGGCTTTTCATTTAAAACTTTTTTTTTAAATTTATATATGTACACATTTATGTAAATATTCAATTAAATTTAAAAAAATTAAATAAAACCTTTTTTGGTAATTTGTAATTACAAATAATAATTATTTATGATTTAAAACGCAAACAAATAAAATATAATTATATAATTAAATGAATGTATGCATACATAAATTCAAAAAATGTCATTTTAAAAGAAAAATTTTCCAAAAATGAAAAGCCGACGAATTTGAAATATGAAAAAAATGTTATTTCATATTGATTCGAAAATAGCTTATATTTTCAATCTTCACAATCAAGTTGAAATTTGGTGGGTTTATTTGTTTCTGCATATTTCACATTTTTTTTGAATTTTTAGATGGAGTGTGCAACATTTGAGTAAATTATAGAATAAAATCAACTGAAACTTTGAAAAGTTTTTAAAAATTACAAATTTTATGTTGAGAAACGAACTTTACATTTTTAGTTTATTTAAAGAAAGCGACAGAAAAGAAAGAAACGAACTTTGAATTTTTAGTTTATTTAAAAAAAAGAACATTTAATTTTCAAATTTTTAATAAATAATTTGTTTCTCCATAGTGATTCGAAAGTTTCTTAAATTTTCAATTTTTACATATTTCATATATTAAGTATTTTAAAGACTGTGGTCAATGTCTGTGTATTTTATAGACTTACTATCATGAAAAAATATTTTGCAGAACATTTTTGTCGCCAAATTACAAAATTACAAGGATTTTTTTTAAAACGAAGTTTTTTACGGTTTTCTTGTTTTTGATTTTTCAATGTGTACGTTCTGCTCATGTCGCAAACAAGAATAGATCTCTACAGCAGTGGTGGATCTATAAACTTCTGGTTGTAGGATGCAGGTACGTCCTTTCAAACAATTTTTACCAAAAAAGCTGACTTGTAGGGGGTTTTCCAAAAAATCACACTTTTTACGCCCATAAAACTGATGGCCAAAGAGCAGTCCTAAGTTTTTTTTTTTAAATTGTAATGTTATCTACGGTCAGTTTCCAAAAACCGGGTATTCTACCTAAAAAAATTAATCAATACACTGGTTGGGAGGATCAGAGGCGTATTTACCAAAACTGTGGCCCTAGGCGCACGACCAATTTGGGGCCCTCTCGCCTATAAGGCGATCAATGATCATAATACAACAATAGTTAGAACACTCATACTCATGTATTATTTAACATGCATACTACAGTTATAGATACTAGTTAGAAATTACAATTGTCAGTTTATTACAGTTATATAAATTTTTTCCTGCTCTTCAATTTCGCGAAGGAGTCAATGTGCGCATTGAAATCGTATTCTAATGTCTCCTTTGATTCAATGCATAAAATAGACAAATCTCCCAGCTTACATTGGCTGATGGAATTTCGCAAGTAATTCTTGATCCTTTTCAACACAGAAAATGACCGTTCTCCAGTTGCGTTTGATATAGGAATGGTGAGAAAGATTCTTAGAAGGGTTTCCACATTGGGAAATGTACATTGTAGTCCACCCACTACTATAAGCTGGTACATCTCTACCGCAGATTTTGCGCTTTCTTCTTTAGCGAAATGCAAAAACTGTTTGATTTCATCGCCAGTGGTATCAGAATTAACACCGTCTTTGTATTCTTCGATCAAGGCCGAGATCTTTGTGTTCATGTCATCTACCTTGTCCTTGAAAAATAGACTGAACAAATCATGTATACCTTTGTATGCTTCGATTCTGTGATCAAGTTCCGTGATCAATTTATCAGAAATGGCGTTTACTGTGTTAACAATAAAATTATCACGACCAGTTAAAATAACTTCCGCTTCATTGCTTTCATCAGAAAACGGTTTTCGCTTTTTCTTGCGGCTCACTTCATCTTGATATTTACAGTCTTTCAGATCATCGTTAATAAGCAATGCTGCTCGTTCTTCAATACGAGTGAAATCGTTTCGGACTTCATTGTTAATAAAAAGCTTCAGTGATTCTAGAAGATTTACACTAGCATCAAGATATAAATTTGAATTTTGCAGGGATTTGCTGGTTGCATTCATCCGCTGTAAAATTGTATCCCAAAGAACAGTCATCAATGCAGTTTCAAAAAGATCCATTTTATTAGCAAGAGCATTAGCCTCATTTCTTACAGACGCCTTCTGATCACGATCTTCGGCTGCTTGAAGAAGAGCTTCCTGAATACCACTGTAGTTCTGATGCAATGCAAACACTGCATCCGCTCTAGCTGACCACCTTGTGTCCGATACTTTCTTTATGGTGCATCCATTTTTGACTAGATGACTTTTAAGTATGTTCCACCTGTGTGTGGATGCTGAGAACCACACATAGACGTTTTGAATAAAGTCAAAGTATGATACTGCTGAAAGCGACGATTCTGCAGCCGAATTACCAACTAGATTTAAGCTATGGCTAGAGCAGGGAATGTAAACTGCATTGGGACTGTGTGCCTTGATTCGAGCCTGCAAGCTAGAGTATCTGCCAGACATGTTAGAAGCATTGTCGTAACTCTGTCCCCTGCATTTTGTGATATCTAACCCCCATTTCTTCAAAACGTCTAGTATCACTTGCTCCAGAGTTTGAGCGTTATGAGCATAGATGTCAACAAAAGTTAAAAATCGTTCTTTAATTTTACCATCAATGAGAACATATCTGAGTATCACAGTTAACTGGTCCACGTGGCTAACATCAGGTGTTGAATCAACAATCAAAGAAAAATATATCGATTTCTTTAATTCTGAAATAAACTGATCTCTGACAGCATTGCCCATTATTTTAATAAATTCGTCACAAGTAGCATGTGACAAATAACTAACAGAACCACTTCCCTTGTTACCGTACCGCGCAATATGATTTGCTAAGAAAGGGTCAAATTTTGACAAATAATTCAAGCAACTAGTAAAGTTACCGTCATTGTTGTCATGACCACGAAAAGCCAAGCCTTGAGAGGAAAGAAACTGTACAGTTGCTACAATCCTTCGTAGAACTTCTCTCCAGTATTGCCTTTCATCATCTGACTGTTTCGCCATTTGTTCGTCAATACGCCCTTTTGCGTTTAAGCGTTTAGCAAAAGTGCACATTGCTTGAACATGGCCATACGAATTTTCATGTTCAGAAATTTTCGCGGCAATATTTTTCCAATCTGAACACCCATTTGTTGAAAATTGACTAGCTTTATTTGGAAACAGTTTGCATACATAACAATACACACTTCCACTAGTTTCACTGAACACTAACCATTCACGTCTTTCTTTTTGGCCATTCGCCTTGGTCAAGTAAAAGTTATGTTCAGACATATGACGAAAATATTGTCTGCCACGATCTGTCATCAACATGCTAGCGCGTGAAAAGTCGCCAACATTTTTTGGTCTGAAATCCAAAACATAATTACGCATGGTTTCTGTCAAATTCGCTGGCCACATAGCAATATCTGTCAAAATTTCACTACAGTTGTTATCATCAGCAGTTTCATTACTCGCGACCTCCGGTATAGAACCTTCAGCCGGCGGTTCAGGTTCTGGCAATTCTGTTGGATAGGACTCAGAATCCATACTGGCTGGACTTTGATCATTAGCTGTTATTTCTGTTTGAGTAGTTTCTGATGATGGGATTACCGGTCGTTTCGCTAAAAATGTCAACAAGGCGCCTTCGTTTTTCGCATCTTCTGCTTTTCTCTTCTTTTGAATATCACGTTTTTTTGCACCTGAGGGATATTGTCTCATAGACATTGTTTTAATGAAACGATTGTGTCGCAATCAGAATCAGCTACAACAGAAAGGAAAAATGATCATTCATCCACACAAAGCGTAGATGGTAGAAAGAACAAAATTATTAAAATAGTGTAATAAACTGGCAATTAACAATTAGTTATTGCAAAAAATTAAATTTGAATTGAAATTTTTAATTAAAATCTGTGACGTAAGATGCGCCAATATTGTTCGAATTTTACCACAATTCAAAAGTTTGTTTACATTTTTAATTTAGGGTTGAGCGAAAATTCGTGCGCGCATTTTTGGCAACGCAGAAATTGTTGTTTGTATATTTATTTTTTTTATACGTTGTACAAAAATATTTAGAAATAATTATGAAATATATTACCTGAAAATGTAAACATAATTTTTCTCAAACTTATTAAATTTTTTTGTGCGAAATATTTTGAAGCCTCCAAAAAACTCATTTTTCAAGTTTTGGGGGCCCCTAAAATCTGGGGGCCCTAGGCGCGCGCCTAGTGCGCCTAGGCCTAAATTTGCCACTGGGGAGGATGCATTCCCTGGATCCGTCGCTGCTCTACAGAAATTATTTCAAACCCTTAAAAATCGTTTAAACTTATTGTTTTTAATACATTTTTTAAATGACTTTTTAACTATTATCTATTTTTTATCTATCATATCTATATATTTTTTTGTTTTATAGCAAAAAATATTTTATTTTCGTATACTGAAAAATTTCCAAACTTTTTTACCGCTTCTTAAATTTCTGCCCAGTGTGGACCGACTCTAGACGCTAACGCCACTGAGATGGTTATAAAAGGAATTTATTAAAGATAAAACAGAAAAAAGTTGCGAGCCAAGTAAAAGAGTGTAAAAATTAAACATAATGTGGTTTTTTTTTTCAATTTTTAAAGTGCATAAAAAATCTTTAAAAAGATTATAGGTAGCACTAGGCTTCAGTTCAAAAAGTAGTACATAAATAAAAAATCACATAAAAGACAAGTCAATTCTGTTCAAGTATGAGTAAAAGCTAGTTTAAAAAGATATGCCAGCAGGCCAGAACGGAACTCCAAAGCAGCCCTACACTTGCGCACGTACGTCGGAAGAGCGCTCCAAAAAGCAGGTCCCACAGAGTGGAAACACCGCCCTCCAAATGTCGTGAGGCGTGTTCTTGGGGTGATGAGGGTGAGTTCCAAAAGGGGCGCCCTTATTTAATAATCATTCATTTTATTTTATTTGGACAACAAGTAGTTCATGATGATTACAATATTACATAAAAAAAAAACATACAAGTCTAAAAGGGAAGAATCCAAAGGGACAGTTGTCCCGCTAGCGGATCACCCAAAACAAAACACAAATAGAACAAAAAGGGAAAAATAAGAAATTCATTTAAGAGCAATATGACATCAAACTAAGTGACATGATGAAATATAAAGAGAAAAAAATGAGTAAAACCAATTAAGTGAATGAATGCATTGTACAAAAAAAATTGATCAAAAATGTTTTAGACATATTTTTAAATAATACAAGATTTAAGGATGATGTAATAGAAATTTGAATATCGGACCACTCTCGAGGACCAGTACATTTGATTGAAAAAAAAATTCATGTTTGTCCTTGCGAAATCAGGATGGTATACACGAGTAATGCGTAAATGGTAATGGTGAGGAGTAGCTAGTTTGAAAAAATCTTTAAAAGTTGCAGGGAGTAAACTCTTAGAATACTTAAACATAAATAATTGGGCTATTAAAAAAGAGTTAAGTTGAGACACACTTAGTAAATTGTGCTCAACCGACTTTATTCTAGTTGATAAAATATTTTTCGGATAGCACGCTTTTGGGCTTTCACAAGGGCATCAAGACGAGAACGGTAGTTGGAGGCCCATACAATGTTACAATAAGTGAGATATGGATATATTAGAGAATAGTACAACATTAGCGCTGTTTTTATATTGATGAATTGACGTATTCTAGATAATATACCAGTATTTTTAGAGATTTTATTTTTTTTATATTGCTTATATGGGGTGACCATGTTAAGCAATCATCAATGGTTACACCTAAAAATTTGCAGGAAGACACGCGCGTTATTGGATGACAGATATTGAAAGATAAAAAAAATTGTCCATGAAAGATAACAAATTGTTTTCATTACATTCATTACACATTCTGCATAAGAGACTCATCCAAATTATGTTTTCCTACATCCTCTCTCTTCATGTGAATTTGTGTATTGAATATATATTCAATTTATTCATGAAAGTCTCATTTGCGCGGGTCATCTCTCCGGATGCTCCCTTGGGCATTACTATTTTTTATTTTGTGGTTTGCACTCGTTTTCAGTTTTTTTAGCTCAACTTGTTTTACTGTAGAATGTTTCTGTTATGCCCAATAAACCAACTTAAAAAATTGAAAGATAAAAAAAATTTATCAGTCACTGATTTTCTTGAGTGGAAAAACATGAAATTGGTTTTGCTGAGATTTAAAGATAGTTTATTACTAGCAAACCACTCAGATAAAAAAGTTAATTCAGCATTAACATTTAAAGATAACTGGTGCAGATTTGAACTAAAAGCAAAAACATGCTTTTTTGTATTTGTTCCACAGTTCACGTGGATTTGATGGAAAGCAGGTAGAAATTATAATAGCAAATAATGTGCATATCTGACTTGGAGATGCTGAAATAATTGCTTCAGACATTGTCGTGTCCCAATGATTATCGTTTTCAAGCAAATTCAGCTCTTGACATGCAGCACGAAATGTTGGGCAAACTATACCATTGATAGTTCGTAGTGATCCAAAAGATGTTGGGCTACGAACATTGACCAACAACAACCTCAAATAGAAGCATTCATCGTTTTTTGGGTGAACTGTATAAATACGACCAAGAGCATCAGTAGAATGCACACCCGGATGTCCAGGAACCGCACTGCCTTGCTTCCGACGTTGAAATTTCTTCGATGAAGCGTTCCAAGTGTAATAACGTGGCATCTCCGAGTAAAAGAACGTTTTTGCAAATGGATCGCTTTGGCAAATCGCAAAAAAACTCGTTAATGTTGTTGCTGGAGATGTTTCAGCACGTTGAATAATATTCGACGCTTTAAAATAAACTCGTTGACCATTCTCCAGATGCACAGTCAAATGGACAACGGTGGGATGACGTTCGTGAATAGAGAATGAGAATATACGCCAAATTGCATCATTGCAGTTCACATATCTACCAATTTGATAGCGTCTAATCTCGTCGTTATCTAAGCTTTGAATGCCAAAACTGCCATATCGCTGCCTTTCGTTAAATATTTGCAGATGTACTTAATTGACTTCAATCCACTTTGAATTACAGGTGAAGTTAATGAATAGATCTGGCTAGACCCGGGAGCCGCCGCCGCGCCGAATTTTTTTGACTTGCGCGGCGGTCACCAAGTTTTTTTACGGCTGAGTCGAATGTCAGCTGTAATAATGAAACACATAACAAGTGGTATAGTCTGTTTAACTAAACACATTTGTCAAGTTTTTTATATAAATGCAGTAAAAGACAGTGTACATTTATATATTTTTTAAACACTGATCACTTTCAACCACTGTGTTTGATTATTCTTGTTAATTTTAATGAGGTTAAATTGCAAGATACAAGACTTTTAGGTTGTGAAAAATTCGGCTGAGCTGTATTTGAGTTGTAAATTTTTCAGCCGTAATTGAGCCATAAGAAGTTCGGCCAGCCGCAATTTGAGCCGTAATTTTGCTCCAGCCAGCCGACATCCTAAAAAAAATTCGGCGCCCGGATCTAGATCTGGCTGACCGTAATGACGAACATATGTCATTGCATCCTGGGCATATTCATGCATATGACGCGGACTACCTATGTAAGTAGCCAGTAGAATAGTTAATCGACCAATGTTAGCTGCATCTCCTTTTGTGCTGATTGCGTCCCGTAAATGGATATACTCCTCTGAACGCAGTTTGACTTGATTCAGTCGAATGAAAGCTGGGCGTTCCGTTTCAATTTTGACATACATGTCGACGCAATATTGCCGAAACAATTGACTAAATCGAAGCAAATGGTTGTCAGCGTTTTGACGAATCATCAAACGATATGCATAAACACTCATCGAGCTAACTTTCTTGGTAGTTTCGTCACCTGAAATAAAAATATTAAAATTAGTATTCCGAGGTTTTAGCCCATTTATAATCATCTGATTGATTGAAAATAAAAAATAAAAAACGGTGTAAAAATTATATCCATCCTCTCCTTGCCAAAACATCAGTGGATATTGCAAAGTGTCATATGAACGGTGTGTTTCACATATTTGTTGAATTTGGCCAGTATCACGACGTGTAAGCGCAATATCACGTCCTTCCAAGTTTTCACCAACGATCAGTATTGCTACTTCATCTATTGTTGGAGCGTTAAATGTGCGTTCGTGTGTTCCAGTTGGTCGTTTATCTGCTCTGATCACGACTTTGTAGTCATCATTTGGCATGCGCTCTAACGCAGTCATGAACAGCCTGACCAATGCATGATGTTCATGAAGTAGATGCTGAAGATCATGAAAAGTTGCTCTTTTCACCGTGAAACTTTTCGAAAATCGGAAATACCAAGACACTTTTGAACCAACTGGTATATATATTTATTAATGTTTTGGTCGTTTATCTGCTCTGATCACGAGCTGACCTGCAGGTTTCGGTTTTATTAGCCATCATCAGAACTCATAAAAATAATTTAAAATTACAGCTACAACGAAAATATATAAAGTAGTGTGGCGAGACATATTAGATATGTTTACACATCAATCGAGGTCAAAGTACAAAGAAGAGTAAAAGCAAAATATGAAAACCGCTAAAAAACAACCAAATTTTTTGCCTCAGAGTAAATAAATAAACAAAAAATAAGAAAAAATAAAAAATAAAAAATTACATGTGCTAAACTATACAACCAAATTAAGTTGTAAAATATAACTATTAAAAGAGAATTACTAATAAAAGCAAGGAGGTAAAATAAGAATTTAAAGCTACAATTTAAAGATAACAGGATATCGATAAAATTGAGAGTTTAATTAAAAGTTGAAAATGATCAACGTCTACGTATAGTAATATTGCAGTTATCGATCAAATGCGGACACATCGCACCGGTCCCATCACCATCACGCAGGTCAGCAGTCTCAAGGCCTTGAGGAGGTTGGCACATGGCTGACAAACCGGTGGAGCGCTGTTCGACCGCGTCCAACGCTTCAATATGGTTGGTAGATGGAGGAAAGGAAACAGGACCACAAACTGGGCCGTTGTCGTATTGGTCACAAGGATGATCGTAACTGTGATAAGATACATTTGTAGTCTTGGTTGGCGAACTCCTAGTACGGAGTTCAGATAAATCAGAAAAGGAGAGGCGAGGTGTGACAAAAGGAGAATGCGGGAGAACAGTGAATAGCGGGGTCCTTGGCATGTCGGCAGGGCACAGTTCGGTTGCGTTTGAAACTTCGATACAGTTGATAGGGTCTAATGCGTTGGTAGCGTCTATTGCGTTGGTAGACAAAGGAGAGAAAACTCGACGAGAAATGGAACCGTTGTCGTACTGGTCACAAGGATGGTCATAACTGTAATGGGAAACACCTGTAGTTTTGGTTGCCGAACTCCTAGTACGGAGTAAAAATAAATCTGAGAGCGAGACACGAGGTGTGACAAAGGGAGAAAGCGGGAGAACAGTCGATGGTGAGGCCTGTTGCATGTCACCATTCACCGGGTCCGAAGAAGGCCGGCAGATGGTAGACGGATCGATAAAGCACTGTTCGATCAAACGCACAGCCTCGATGCAACTGCTATCATCCACAGAACTGGCAGACGGAGGACCGGTAGGCAGACCACAGTTTGTCAAACCACCAATTTCAATAAGGTTAGCATGGTCCATTGCGCTGGTGGACGGAGCACAGGAAACCGGATCACAACGTGGGCCCTTGCTATACCTGTCAAGTGTATGATCGTTCAATATGTAAGAGTTGGGGACAGCAGCTGATGACGAGCCCTGCGGCACACCAACGCTGTGGCACTGCAAGTGTTGAATAGTTTAAGGGTCCGTCCATAATGGTCATCTTGGACGTTTAGTATTGGTTTATCCCGGACAACGTAGAGGGCCTCGGCAATTTTTAATCGAGAGGGGTTAGCCTTGCGATAGAGAATAACAGTGTTATCGACGAGTATATATATATATATATATATATATATATATATATATATTTATATATATATATATATATATATATATATATATATATATATATATATATATATATATATATATATATATATATATATATATATATATATATATATATATATATATAAACCCAGTTAACCGATGCATATTGCTTTCTTTGACACCGAATAAGTGGAGAATCTGTGGAAATTTATCGAATTGTTTATTAATTGCGGGTCTCATTAATATATAGAGAGCCTCTTTAATTTTCAGCCGGAAAGAGTCGGATTCACTTGTTAAAATCGAAACACTTTCTTCAAGTTCTTTTCGTGTTAGCTTTTTCAAATGAATACATTCATAATGATTAAGAATACTCCCAAACTGGAGATGCATCGTGAGTCTCCTTGACAACGTAGTGGTAGTGTGACCAATGTATGTATCCACCTTACAATGTGGAATAGAACATTTGAAATGGTACACCACGTGACTTTGTTGCAACGGGTCAGTGATACTTGTTCTATCATTCTTAATGACCAAATTGAAAAGTTTCAAGTTTTTGTAATAAATATATAAACCCAGTTAACCGATGCATATTGCTTTCTTTGACACCGAATAAGTGGAGAATCTGTGGAAATGTATCGAATTGTTTATTAATTGCGGGTCTCATTAATATATAGAGAGCCTCTTTAATTTTCAGCCGGAAAGAGTCGGATTCACTTGTTAAAATCGAAACACCTTCTTCAAGTTCTTTTCGTGTTAGCTTTTTCAAATGAATACATTCATAATGATTAAGAATACTCCCAAACTGGAGATGCGTCGTGAGTCTCCTTGACAACGTAGTGGTAGTGTGACCAATGTATGTATCCACCTTACAATGTGGAATAGAACATTTGAAATGGTACACCACGTGACTTTGTTCCAACGGGTCAGTGATACTTGTTCTATCATTCTTGATGACCAAATTGAAAAGTTTCAAGTTTTTGTAATAAATATATAAACCCAGTTAACCGATGCATATTGCTTTCTTTGACACCGAATAAGTGGAGAATCTGTGGAAATTTATCGAATTGTTTATTAATTGCGGTCTCATTAATATATAGAGAGCCTCTTTAATTTTCAGCCGGAAAGAGTCGGATTCACTTGTTAAAATCGAAACACCTTCTTCAAGTTCTTTTCGTGTTAGCTTTTTCAAATGAATACATTCATAATGATTAAGAATACTCCCAAACTGGAGATGCATCGTGAGTCTCCTTGACAACGTAGTGGTAGTGTGACCAATGTATGTATCCACCTTACAATGTGGAATAGAACATTTGAAATGGTACATCACGTGACTTTGTTGCAACGGGTCAGTGATACTTGTTCTATCATTCTTGATGACCAAATTGAAAAGTTTCAAGTTTTTGTAATAAATATATAAACCCAGTTAACCGATGCATATTGCTTTCTTTGACACCGAATAAGTGGAGAATCTGTGGAAATTTATCGAATTGTTTATTAATTGCGGGTCTCATTAATATATAGAGAGCCTCTTTAATTTTCAGCCGGAAAGAGTCGGATTCACTTGTTAAAATCGAAACACCTTCTTCAAGTTCTTTTCGTGTTAGCTTTTTCAAATGAAAAAGGAGGGGGGAGTCTAACTCCAGCAGCCATAGGGATTTATTTTCATAATAGTTTATAGTCCTTTACACCAAGTGTTTTAAGACTGAAATAGCTGTATGTAAGAAGCACCTAAGTGCTTCCTGTCGTGGATCATAAATTGATCCTTTTAACTCTCCCTCCTTCTTTATCCAGGCTTAAGACTGGCTCGCAATTAGCGAGGCGGAGTTCAGCCAAGGAGGATGGGCGCCCCTGTATATATATATATATATATATATATATATATATATATATATATATATATATATATATATATATATATATATTCAAATAATTAGGTGTTAATTTTTCGTCGATACAGGCTCGGTTAAATTTTATTGACCAAGTTTTGTTGCAAACTTTTTCTATTATATGAGATAGTTCACGTAATTTAACTCGCCCACGAAGTTGTTCAAAGAACGCCCGATTATACAAATCTTTATTACTTTTCAACTTGCAAATTTCGGCCATTTCTTCAGCCATCTTCAGAAAAAGCAAAAGGCCGGCGGTAGAGGAACCGAACATAAACAAAGACGATTAAAAACAAATAATGAAATGTGGAAGTACGTAGATAAAAATAAAATATGACCAAAATAAAATGCGAGGGAAGGTATTAATTAACAGTGATGGGCACTAACTACTTCAATTGTAGTTATAACTACCTACCAACTACCTCATGACGGAAGTAGTTATAACTACATGGTAACTACTTTAGAAGAGAGGTAGTTATAACTACTTCGTTAACTACTACTAAAGTAGTGAACTACTTTTCAACTACTTTTTAAGAAAACATAAAAATGTATATAAATGTATATTTACTTATGCAAATAAAAAATAAAAACAAAACAAATTTGCCTTTAATGGATATAAAATAATATTTAATAATGAAAACAAAGTGTTATTTTATTCATGCATAAAATTTGAATCACAAAGAAGTAGAAAAATTGTTTAAACTAGAACGGCTCTTCAAAAGTACCATACGATCAAACAAAGTGTCAGTCATTTTGCATCTCTGTTGCGGTAAAAATGGAATGATCCAGCAATACTAAATAATCGTTCAACAGCTGAGCTGCTGGGAAGCGTAGAATTTGATTTTATGAACGCGCTCTGTATAGATGGATAATCCTTTAGTGATTGAACATTCGATGCTTTAGATCCCAGATAATTTTCCAGTTCTTTGCTAGGCAAACTCATACAAATCATCCTTGTCTTCATGTCTACTGAATTCAGTTGCAGCTGTTTCTTGTCGGCAGTTTCCACAAATTTCAGTAGTCTAATCTGCAAGTTGTTGAATATATGTTAGCACTTTCCGTTTGACATCCAATCTTTTGCCTCCCAATAGGAAATTTAACTTGAACTGTGGTAGAAGCACAGACGCAATCAAGTGTTCATCGTTTGTTAAGATAGACTGAAAGCGCTTCTTGATGCCAGAGGTCAAGGCCTCCACAAGAGGAGCTACCAATTTGTCTGTTGATCTTTCAAGTTTTGATCGCAATACAATTATAGTCGGAATGAGATGACCCAGGTATGCTGTCCTTTCCCCTTGCCGTACATCGATGGCTATTGGTTTTATAACTTTGTTTAATGGGCTTTTGCATACCTAGTTTAGTTTTGCTTCAGTCCTAACTAAAAGTAGTTAAATAATCGTAAATAGTTATAACTACTTAACTAGATCATAAAAGTAGTTATAACTACATGGCAACTACCTAAAAACAAAAGTAGTTATAACTACTGCATAACTACTAACAATGTAGTTATAACTACAGTAGTTGCAACTACAGTAGTTAAAGTGCCCATCTCTGTTAATTAAGACTAAAATCAAAGAAGCAAATATAAATTAAATTTAACATAAGAATTGTTGGTGTTAGTTTTCCGTCGATACAGGTGTTAGTTTTTCACCGATAAGAATTGAAGGCCTTAAATGTCGAAGTATACATAGATAGAAAGAAAATAAATCAATAAAATTAAGAGCAAAAATAAAACAAAGGGATGTATTAATTACCATTGAAATCATAAGAGCAAATATAAAATAAATATGACCGAAAATAATACATAAACTAGAATACCAAGAGCGAGAAAAATCTAAAATTAACGTCTACGTAATGTAATGTTTGGGTTATTAATTAAATTAGAAAAGAGGGTGTTATGGTCACCATTACTAGTCAAAGCAAACAAACGAGGAATGTACAAAGTTCGACTGGTAGGAATCATGGTGAGGGGCCGTCTCCGAGAAGAAGCCCGTTCACTATGGCAGGTTCTAGGAAGTAAGTAGGATGGCGAAGGGGAGAAACCATGACCACAATTCTGGGAATGATATCCTTGGCGGGATACCTTTGTATTTCCTGGTGACGAACTCTTAGTACAGAGTGCAGATCTAATACATTGTATGGGACATTCAGGTTTGTGCTCCACAGGGGGCACAGGGGCAACATTAGTTGGGTGAAAATATATATATATATATATATATATATATATATATATATATATATATATATATATATATATATATATATATATATATATATATATATATATATATATATATATATATATATATATATAGATAAATATTTGCTTATAAAATTTTTTACAATGTTTTTATTAGGTCAATTAGTGGTTGGTTTGTCTCTCCACGAACGACTTTATACTCCTCACTCTCCTCTAACTACTGCGTGCACACTACTGCACATCGATACAAACAAACATCGGCTGTATCGGCACGATTCAAAGTGTAGGAATTAATGAATCACAGCGTGCATGCCTAGCCATTTGTATAATATAGCGCGTTACGTAGGCAATTAGTTTGTGATGCTATAGCCTTTGAATTTAAATGTGAGCGTATTAATACATTGTTGTTTTGTTGTTGCAACCAATCAGGCTATCAGATTTGAATATCTGCGCGCAGACCTGGAGTCCCTTTATAAGAAGGCTTCAAATTTGAATCAAGGAGAATTGCGCCTACTTCGTTAGAGCTTGAACCTGTTATACTCTGTCGTGTTGATAATTGATATTACTTCGCACTTCGGACATTTTTCGATATTAAAATAACTAATTATCAACTAGAAAGTGTTTGGCTTATTTTTTTAAACATCCGAGTTGTTTTAAAGTTGTTTCCATCAAAGTTTCTTTAGCAGTTTCGACTTTCGCAAAGGCGGCAGTCGTGAAAAAAAAATTTTAATTTGAAAATTAAATGTCACTTTTTTTAAATAAACTAAAAATTCGAAATTCGTTTCTCTACATAAAATAATTTTTTTTAATTTAAAGTTTTTTATTGATTTCACTCTACAATTCACTAAAATGTTGTCCAATAGCAAAAATTTTATTATAAATTTTTTAAATCAAAAATTAAACTACGCTTTAAAAAAAAACAAAAATTAATGGTTTGTTTTTCTACATAACATTTTTATTTTTTTTAAGATTTTAAAGTTTCAATTTTTTTATTTTATTATTCACTCAAATGCTGTCTAATCAATTTGATAATTTAATTGAATGTATAGTCCGCAGCAGCAAATAACTTTACTAAATTTCAATTCGTTTTTAAGGATTACAAATCAATATGTATGCAATAAACAAATATTTTAGTATAACTATTCAATATTAAAAATTAAATATAGCTTTTTTAATTAAACCAAAAATTAATTATTTGTTTTTTTACATATATTTAAAAATGTTGAACGGTTTTATTGGTTTTATTCTATAATTTATTTATATTTTGTCCAATCGAGCTGAAAATTTAACAGAATGTAAAATCCGCAGCGACAATTAAATTCGCAAAATTTCAGTTTGATTGGTTAACGGGAAGTCGGTTTTTTTAGTGGACATTTTTCGATATTAAAATAACTAATTATCAACTAGAAAGTGTTTGGCCCTCAAGCAAGCACGCAAACACTTTCAAGTTATTATAAAAAATTTAAAACATGCGCTTAGCCAATTAAACCCTAGTTTCCAATAGTTTTGCAGAGCTTCTTTGGGTTGAAACTCGTGCCATTTGTTAGGGTCATTGAAGAAATTTATCCAACTTCATTACGTTGAGAATAGTATTTTATTGTTTTTATTTGTTTTTTAATCGTATTAGCATTACATTGTTTGTTTTAAAAAAATTGTGACAAATTTACGTAAACAGAATTGCACTGAGGCTTCTTACCGAAATTAGAGACAACATTTCCTGTGTGCACAAGCTAGCCGAATGTGTTGCTATTCTTGACATGGTTTCTTGTTTTGCCTTTAACTGCATCAACTCTAAGTCAGACCAGGGTTAGTTGAATTAAATTATAAAAAGTAATAAAACGTTTTGGCAGGTTTTTGACAATAAAAAACCTCTTTTAAGAATTTGCTTTTTCTTTTAGAAATTTTTTCTCTTACATTATTTTCAACTTTTTGGCACTCGTTTCAAAGAGGTTATGTCAAAAACAGAATGTTAGATTAGGCGACTGGGGTTTCGATTGCAATTTTTTGCAGCCCACCCACTTCCTCCCACATATATGCTAAAAGCGATTCAGCTATATTATATGGTAGTAGATTGCCTACAACATTTCTAATGCATTAATAGGCTAAGAGCGATTCAGCTATATTATAAAGATTAGTGATCGGAACATAGGATATTTTAAGTCTCTGCGACCAGAGTAGACTAACTACATCAGTTCAGACTGTTGTGACAAACCAACCCTGTTCAAATCACTATCCCAACCTAAGTAGATAGATACCTTATTTCAGCTCGCTAGTACAAACCAAAATTGAGTTTTGTGATACATCGGCAAGGCAAATGCATCGGTCCAGAAACCGAGAAAGTGAAAGTTCGATTCCTGGGGTCGGCAATTTGGGATTGAGCTCAAATTTTAATAGAAGCTGTTGTCTTCCGATAGCAGATTTTGTGACATATGGACAGTAGCAAGCTAATAAGAAAGTTCCTTCAAAAAACAGGTTATAGACGGTTTTAGCGTCCGAAAGTATTTTGCACATAATAACACTCAGTGACGGATCCATACCATAGTGGTAGGTTCAAAATACGTATTTATGTGTTAATAAGTAGCTTTAGAGCGACTAATGCACGCTCCACATCAACAAAAAAAACCCAACCCGACAAAACCAAACAGCAAAATCAGATCAAATCTATCGGTGTGAAATATTCACGCCAAAACCCGATGCGACAAGCACGTTGAAGTCGTGTGTATTTTACATTTTGACTTAAATTTTTTCTTCAACCAATCACGAGAAAGTGTCAGATAAAACGTTGAAAATAGGAGCTTTCTAGTGTTACAGGAATTGATTGATATGCTCCATCTATATAAATATGGTTTTTATATATCTCAATGTTAAAATAGTAATTTTTATAAAGTAAATTGTTTTTACAATTACTACTTCTATTATTAATCATCTAAAAAATTGGTTCTATTATTCTGGCATTTTTTAGATTTATGGTCGAATAATAAGATTTATAAAATGTGAATAACTTAAAAGTTCTATGAACATAAAATATTTATGAAGTTGTTTTATTGCTGATTTGGCTTATCACCTTCAAAAATAATTAAATTATGTTTAAAGCAAATTAGTTATAAGCAGTTTATCAAAGTGTTCCTAATATGATTGTCAATGTTGACCAGCATGGACACAGCAATTATTTGCTTTCTGTATTCCATACACTTCAAAGAAAACCATGTTATGCTGCATGATTTATGCATATGAAAAATCTTTCCGGACCATATATGCACATTAACTAATGTTGCTTTAAAAAGTGCGTAAGTTAAAAGTTGAACACAACGCACTTCAAGGCGTTACTATTTCTACATCTTGTATGTCGAGTCGACATAACTTCGAGATCGTACCCGGCCTAAAATTTTGTTATTTTCAAATTCCAATGAGCATGGCTCTTTATGGTTCACGACACTGACAAAATTGGTTATGGTATGTTAGATTTAAATAACAGCAATAATTTCAATAGCAACAAAATAATGATGAAAGAGGTTGTGGAACTTGTAGAGACATGTTTGCCAAAGGAGAATCAATCACTTGGCTGCAGAAATCTTCTTGATTTTTCACTAATTTATATGAGACATATTAGACCTTGAAACTATCATCTGGTCTTTCCTGGAGCAATCCGTCGATCCAAATAAATGGCCACGATGACCTATTTCTTTTCTGGTCCGAATATGGAGAAAAATGAATTTGAATATTACTTTAGTTTAATGTATTTATCTGTTTTGTGTATAACTTTCAAAATCTTGAAACGTTTTTAAATGCTTTTATTTAACTTCACTCGTCTCTCTGTTTGTTGTTAGTTAGTTAGCTTGTCTGTGGTGTTCAAATCTTAGAGAGCGTAGAAAAAAAGAGGGGAGAGAGAGGAGAGAGAGAACGTAGGCTCCGTAAACGATGTGTGTTACGTGTGGATTTTAACAGTTTTATTCATTTTTCACTTAAACCACTAAAGTCACACCAATTAAATCGTATATAAAAACAATTAATTTTTCAAAGTGAATAATAATTTATAAAAACAAATTTGAAATAATCTGCTGGAAAAAAGTTTTCAAAGTAAATTTGTTTAAATTCGTTTATTTTTTATAAATAAATGATAAAATGATGTTGTAAACAAACATAAATTTTAAATATACATAACAAGTTTGATGAAACAATGTCTTAATAGTTTAATAAGTAATTCGATAGCCAAGGACTAAGGCACTAAAGGTGATGACGATAATGGCCGTCAGCTCGCGATTTTGCGATTCTGACTGACAAAATAGTGGGTCAAAGTTACGGCGTTAGGGGCACTTTATAGCCATGGAAATTTCCATTAATATAGATTAATAACGCTTTAAGACGTGGAAACAAAAACTAAAATTGTGGAACTCCAAATAAGAAAGTTATAAGAAAAATAAAATGTGGACCTAACTTCCAGACGCAATATTTATGTAAAGTAGGCGCACTTTTTACGAGTCTCATGATGTAACCAAAGACTATATAGACGCCTGAATTATCAAGATATAAACAGCTCAACCCAAATGCATTTCTTTTAAAATTTATTTGTTATCTTTACTTGTTATTCATTCTATACAAACTGAACAATAAGTGCTATAAACAAGTAAAACAGAATAACTGGTTTCACCTAAATAATTTATTAACCTTGAATGTATTAAAGTGTAAAAAAATTTGAACTTTTCAATATTAAACTTAAAATTATGTTTATGGTGCGCTTTGGTCGGGGATGTTTGTCATCGGCGGTTTTGTCGGCACGGTTTATTACGGCGCTCAGCTGTACATAATACGTAGCGAGCAATATTATGATTGTAATTAAAGTTTCGGTTAAGCCATAAAAAACATTTAATTAAAAATAAAATTGTTTTAGTAAGACCGGAGTTCACCAACACTCTTGCCATAAAAAATGGTCGCCATCCCATACTTGAAAAAACGATAGAAGGACCGATTGTTCCCAACTCCACGGTAAGCTATAATTTATTTAATTTTATGTTGTGTAACTGCATTGTCTCTTGAAGTAATTGTGGTTATTAGGGATATCACGGTTTGACATTTTGTCTTTTTCGGGTTCGAGTTCTGAAATTTTAAATTTTCGGGTTTTCATTTTTCCTGAAACCGGGTTCATGTTTTCAACTTTTAAACATCGGATTCGGGTATTCGATTTTTAAAATTTCGGGTTCGAGTTTTATAATTGGAAACTTTCGGGTCGTGTTTAGGTCTAGTTTGGGTAGTAGCATTTACATAATTTTTGAAATGCGCCTGAGAGTGATCTAAGCGCTAATATAAATTTTATGATTGGCAAAAAGGATTTAGTGAAATAATTGGGAAGTACTACAGTAAATACTTATTGTTGTTCAATCTTGTCTACAATTTTATTTTATTTTCCTTGAATTATGTTAAAAAGTAGAATTGGTTTCCTGAAATTGGTCTAGCATTACATATATTCAAAACGAGTTTTGTAGCTATAACATAGAATCAAAGGTTCTTAAGTGTTCTCAAATGGTCTATTTGAAGGCTAAAACAATAAAAACTATACTGAAATGATGTTTTTTTCAATAATTAGATCCAGTAATTAAAACATAAAAATTTGTTAAAATGTTGTAAAAGGTAAAAAGGTCATGACACCTAGAGCGGTGCTACGTGAAATATACACAACTCAAAACTCTGAGCTGAGCAAATGTGCGTTAGTTATTTTGTTTGCTCAAGGAAACTACGTGCCAACACTTGAAATTGAACCCGGGTACTCCTGATATCTAAGCCGGTTGTCTAAACCTCTAGACCAGCATGTCTCACATGAGAATTTGTCGTTTATGTTATAATTCTTTATAAGGATTGGTATTATATGTGCAAAACAATTTTCGGTAAAGGAGGATCCGCTCCAGTGGTAGACAAAATTAGTTAACTTTTCTGAACCTGATCATAACTAAGCGCAATTTATCTGCCCACTAACCAGCGTTCTATCCAGGCAGCTGCTCAGAAGCGCTACTCACATAATGAACCATACTGCAAAAAGAATGTTGTTCAAAAAACAAAATGACTGAAAAGGTTTTTAATTCTAGATTCAATGAATATACCAAGTTTTGAAAACTCCAGACTTGTGTTAAAATTTGTTAATGTTCGGGTTTTTATTTCTTAAAACACGGGTTCGGTCGGGTTCGGGTTTATCGTTTTGAAAAGTTCAGGTTCGGATTTCTCTTTTTCAAAAGTTCGGGTTTGGGTTTGAATTTTTAAAAATTTTGGGTTCGGTATTTACGTTTTCAAACTTTCTTGTTCGGGTATCCAAAACAACCGAGTAATACCGAACTTCGGGTTGGAGTCGGGCACCCGTGACATCCCTTAGTGGCTGGGTACAAATGTTCATACTATCTAAGGGAGACTCAGTTAAAGTGATGCTGATTATTATTATTATGATTATAATAATGATAATAATAACAGGACATGCTTCATAAAATCCTAGTTTGTAGCTATTAAGTTTTGTTTTCAGTATGCCTCGAATGATTGCAACTTTGTTATTGTTTCTGGTCCAAACATGGTAACAAAATTGTTGTTTTGTTTTTCAAATACTTCTTTTTAAATAAACCTATCAATTTTCAGAGTGGGAAATCAACTTACCTTCGTCAGATCATTTTATTACAAATTATGGCTCAAATAGGATCATATGTTCCAGCCACAGATGCTTCTTTTAGGATTGCTGATCAAATATTCACCCGACTTGGAAACAACGCAACTATTGAATCTGACATTTCGAGTTTTGCTTCGGAGGTACTTTTTTTTTTCTTCTTCTTATTATTATTATTGTCAGAAAATGTTTGTCTTCTCAGTTTTCAAAAACTGGTTTAAGATGAATTCAGAATTCAACAAGAAATTAAAGTTATTCATCCCAACAATTCTTTGGAGGATGTGAGCCGTTCCCATTAATGCTATTTTTGTATTTCCGAGATGTTTGGTTTTCCAGGAAGCATCATCAGTTTGTCTTGAGCATTTTTCCTGATTGTTCCTAGCGCCCCAATCACTACTGGTATCACTCTTGTTTTCAAATTCCACATTCGGTTTATTTCTATTTCTAGGTCCTTATACTTGCATATTTTTCTGATTCTTTCAATATAATATTTGCATCATCTGGAACAGACACCTCAACCAACTAGCATTCTTTTTCCCTTTTGTTGTAAATTACTATATCAGGTCTGTTAGCTGGAATTGCTCGGTCTGTGATGACCGGCAAATCCCATGTGATTGTAACATCATCATCTACATTGATAACTTTTTCTGGTTGATGCTCATAGTATTTTTTGGCTGCCTTAGCTCCAAAGTGTTTACACAATTTCCAGTTGATATAATTTGCTACATTGTTCTGTCTTTTTGTGTACTAAGTTGGAGCTAGATATGTGCATCCTAAAACAATGTTAATGTTGTGTTCTTCTGCCTTGTTGCATAATCTGCACCGACATCAACTTCTTGCTTCAAAATGTGCTTTTGAAAGTATCTGGCGTTGAGTGCCTGTTCTTGGGCAGCTATTATGAGACTCTCTGTTTCACCTTTGAGACCCGAGCTCTTTAGCCATGACATGGTTTGCTCCTTATCTGTTATTGGGTTAAGGTTTCTAAAAAATTGTCCGTGAAGAGGTTTCATTTTTAAATTATTAGTTTTTTCGAGGAATAATTTGTTTTTTAGCTGATTTTTTTGACAAATTTCAGAGGTTGGATTTAAAATAGAGTACTTATTCTTGATTTTAGCAGCTTCTTTTTGAACTGAATATTTAGTTAGTGGCTTGTTGGTCAAGGAACTTTGCAACGTTTGTGATTTTGTCTGGTTCTGTCTGAATGTAATCACAGAGATCAACAATAGCGTGGTTGTAAGCTGAAACCAAATTGACTAGACCTCTTCCACCATCACATCACTTGATGTAGAGTCTCTCAACATCAGCCTTTGGGTGATGAATTTCTCCTATCGTTAAGAGCTTCCTCGTCTTAATTTTTTCAATTTCATCTTTTAACCAGTTGATAACGCCAAAACTGTAGGCAAGAACTGGAACTGCTAAGGAATTAATGGCACTGAATTTATTTCTAGAATTTAGTTCAGTTTTCAGAACTTGTTTTACACGTCTGTAATACTCTTTTTTTTTTTTTTTCTTTCATTAAAGAGTGTTGGATGCCATCTATTTTTTCCACACCAAGATATTTGTAAGTTTTATTAGCTTCCAAGTTTTTGATGCTTATATCATTATCCAGCTTGTAGTTTTGGTTGGAGTGTATTTTTACATTATTATTATTATTATTATTATTATTATTATTATTATTATTATTATTATTATTATTATTATTATTATTATTATTATTATCATCATCATCATCATCATCATCATCATCTTCATCATCATCATCATCATCATCATTATTATTATTATTATTATTATTATTATTATTACTATTATTATTATTATTATTATTATTATTACTATTATTATTATCTTCACAAATATTTACATGCTTTTTCAATGTTCGCTCAAGTAGTTTCCTTGAGCAAAAAAACAACTCGCGTGTGCTTATTCAACTTATTAGTGTTTCATCCTAGAGTAGTCGATAAATGAGTACCAATTTCGGATAGGGAATAAAATTCTTTGTTTGCTTGTAGAGCTAGTGAGTAGTATGCGGGGCTGCCAGCGGCACCTTAAACACTCAAAAATGAATGTACTATAAATAACTTTTAACTTGAAGTTACCTTGTGAGCAGATCCCCTTTAAGCCATCAAGAATAATTGAATGTGTGTATCCCCATCAACTTGATTTTCACCGACCATTTTAGACCAATGTTGTTAAACAGCTCGGTTAAATCGTTCTACCATTCCTTCAGACAGTGGGTGGAGAAGGGTTGTGCGGGTTGTGTGTATGCGTAAAACATGGTACATTTCTCTAAACCATTGTTAACTGAAATTCCTGCCCTGATCTGAATGAATACCTTCAACCATTTTGTAAAATAATCTATGACCACAATGTTGCCAGAATTTGACACTGGAAATGAACCTGCCAAATGTATAGCAATTTTTTCAAAATGGGAAACTACGTTTTACTGCTGTAAGTGGCCCTCGGTTTCAACAGGTGGTCCTTTAGTAGCGGCACAGGTATTACATTTTTTACGCCATTCTTCTATATCCATTTTATAGCATACCCAATACAATTTTTGCTGATCTTTTCCAACGTTTTATTCACCTCCAGATGTCTCACTGACGCTCCGAAGTGCATTTGTTGTAGCACTTCTGCCACTCCTACTTTTGGAATACTCAGTTGCAAAATATTGGTGAAACCATCAGGGGTTTCCCAGATTCTTTTTAAAGATCCGTTCACTACCCTAGGGGAATCCCATTCGCCAAATAAGATTTAGTAGCGAGATTCATTTCAGCAATCTTTCGGCAGTCATGTTTCTTTTTCATCTCAGAATCGGCCCTTGATCACAATATTTCATTTTTTGATTTGAATCACTTTATTTGACCAAGTGTCGTCAATTTGAAACCGTACTTGAAACCATTGATTATTTGTTTCCTTCCCATCCATGCGAGTGCAACACTTGTATTCAGCATTGCATGGTCGCCGTGACAGTGCATCAGCACTGTTGTGTGGTTCACCCTTCCGATGCGGGATATCAAACTCATATGACTGTAAGCTCTCGATTCACCTAGCCACTTGCTTTTCCGGATTTTTAAAATCTAAGAGCCATCTCAAAGCAGCGTGATCCGTCCTCAACAAACAATTTCAAATATACAACAAACAAATACTTGTGGAAGCGCTTAACCATTGCTAATGTCTCGCATCTGCTGACGCAATAATTGCGCTCTGGCTTTGACAAAGTTCCGCTAAAATAAGCTAATACTCTTTCATTGCCGTCAACAAGTTGACTTAACACTGGTCCTATTTCTTCATTACTTGCAAATGTGTCTAATACAAAGTCTTTTTCAGGATTTGGATACGACAGAACTGGTGTCAAATTTGAATCATTCTTTAGCTGATCAAATGCTTGTTAACATGATTCTGACTAATCAAACGGTGCATTTCTTTCTGCAAGCTTATATAATTTGTTTGCAATGCTGGAAAAATTGGCTACAAAAAGGCCAATAATATATGCACAAACCAAAAATGCTTTTTTTCTTCCATTTCTTTTGAACTTCTTCTATAAAGTTTGTGAAGTCTTCATCCAGATTAAATTGGAATTAGTCTGGATTAGAGCCATGCTTTTCTAATGCTATTTCGAGGCGGTCCACAAGCTCAGACTTTTTTCTTTTATCATTTGAGTTCTCGTTTTTTCAGTTCACGCTTCAACTCAGGCACGGAAATTTTGTCCAATTACTTGTGGACCATTTCTTTCAGATCCCACATCTGACACTAATTTTATAATATTGACAACCGTTTTTGGTGTTTTTAAATGGTCCTAAATTTATTAGAAGATAATACTCAACTAAACTCTATAATTTTCAATAGCTGTAATTTAAACTGGTCTTATTAAAGTGTACGTAATCACAAATAATAAAAACAGTTAAACTATCTGCATTTTTTCCCCATCTCAAATTGTCATGCCATCCTAGAGTCGAAAAGAAATTCATGTCTCAGGAGGAGAAGTCTGGGGGAACGCTCTAAGGCTTGTCTTCGCAAAGGCATTATTCCGTCATATTTAGTGCTATAACTCCCATTAATTTTTATACCAAAATTATAATGTAGAAACAAAATGAGGAATGCATAATTTTTAATTAAATTTCTTATTTGTAGTTTAATTAATTTTTAACTGTTATTTCTGCGTATAACATACGGTCCACAAAGGCAACAATCACAGATTTAGATCTAAATCAGTGGCGACAATCTAAGTGCGGTCTTTGGTAAAAAAGGATCAGGTTTGATTAGTTTTTTCAACATGGAACAGAGTGCGATTGGTTTGACGATCATTGGTAAACTGCACCGTGTAAAACTACAAAAATGCGTAAAATCCGTTTTTCGAATTTTTTTTTTAAATTTTGAATAGCTTATAACACAACCAAGGTGATTATGTTTTTAATTTTGTATTTAAGCTGTCTTTAAAACTTTCGTTTGGCCAGGCGTAGCAAGAAACGTTAAAATTGACTGTTAATTTTTTTTTGATAAAATATTTAGACATAGTGCAAACATTGTTTAATTATTTTGCAGATGAAAGAAATTAATTACATTGTTCAGAATATCAGTTCTTTATCACTTGTTGCAATTGATGAAATTGGCAAAGGTTAAATTGTTTTATTAGTTTTATTAATTAATTAATTAATTCTAGAGTCGTATAACTATTTGCGTTCTTTGTGGTAGCAGTTTAAGTCATCCTATTTATAGGCTCGAAACATTGCAACGCAATGTTTCACTTCATAAATTATCTATCTGGCAACAGACGAGCTGTCGAGCCAAAGTAAAACGTTGTTGAGCCCATTATAGTCAAGTCTAATGTCAAGTAGCTCCAAAAAACTGGGACTTCTAGCCATGATTTTTTGGAGATGGTCGGTGGCTCAGAGGTAAGAGCGACATGATCTTCATATACTACTTGATCAGACTATCCATACTTTCCAAAAAAGTTCAACAATAAAACGTGGAGAGGATAGTTTACGAAAAGTTCGCCGTTTTAAAGTCCTTAGTGTTTTGCACCTTCGCTATGAAAACGTTAGTGCTCACTCGGGTTTTTGATCCTTTTTCTTTTACAACCTATTTTCTGGGAAAATTATAATAACCCCTGGAAAATATTGCCAGCACTGTTTCTTCCAGACTCTTTGATTTTGGGAGGGAATTTGAAAATTAGGAGAAGCCGGAGAAGGCAGGAGCGTCCTTCCAGCCAAACGTTGGGAGAGGTAAAATGTTTCTAAAATCCACATATTTAAAAACTTTTCCAAAATCTTTGTCACTTTTTTTCCCAGCTGATTACCGGGGGGAGGTTAATTGTAGATATTTTACCCAAAATTGTTCTACAATCCCATGCACTTTTCCTTCTAAAAATAGCTGATAATGGGGGAGGGCGGGAATCGTAGATGTTTTTCTAAAATTTCTAAAAAATGTTATACACTTTCTCTTTAAAAATAGCTGATGAACGGTGGAAGAGTAATCGTAGATACTTTTTTCTAAATTTTTCTAAAATCTTATACTAAATTTTTCTCTCCCAATATAACTCATGATCGGAAGTGAAACAGTGAGTACTTTTTCAAAAAATTGCAAATACTTATACGTTTTTTAGAAAAACGGATTGAATGTGACAAATCTTTAGAGCGTGAAGCTGGCAATGATTTTTTACAAGAGAAAATAGTCATAGAGGTTTTCCCAAACACGATGAGTTAGTGGAATTTTTTGAGCGGCGAAAAGTCAAGTAAAATGTTTTAGAGGTAAATACTAGGAAAATAAAGCAAAACTGCAAAATACTGAAAGTGAAATCAAGTGAATTGTTAAAAACTAGGTTTTTCGCAAATTCTTTAAAATTTGTGAACGGCCTTAAATATTTTTCTTTTGTTTTTAGTCTTTTACACCAGGTGTTTTAAGATTGTAATGGCTGTATGTACGAAGCACATAAGTTCTTCCTGTCGTTGCAAAGTTGGGCTTTAAATAAAATAACAGCCAAACAAGTTGATCTACTTTTAAATAATACCTCGATAACATATTCAATGTTCCAGGTGGCCATTTGCAATTTTGTCCTCCATATTGTCTGCCATATTGCATGTTATTTATTTTATAATTAGCATAAATAAAGTTTTCTTTTCTAAAATATAGTTTTGCATACCAATTGAGCGTATTTATGCTGTCTAATTTTTAAAACGAAAACAATAACTTTATATTTATCAGCCGACATCTTGAACAACTCAAGATGGCAGACTTATGCCACCTTTATGATAATTCCGTCTAGTGCCGTTTTAGAGCCATATGAGTCGATTACTCAAAAAAACACTCAAACTCTGTCTAGGAATGCGACGGTTCCGAATCCGGATTCGGAAAAGATTCAGATCCGCTGAATCCAACATTGAAGATTCGGTTTAAACGGTTCCAGAATTAATGTCCTTTTTAAAACTTGTAGACCACTCGAACTCTATTAAATGAGTGCGCCTAATAATGAACTCTTATCATTTTATCATTGTCATAAATTTCTTCGAGAGCACACGCCAAATACGAAGATTGAGCTCTCTCTTTTTAATTTCTCTTTCCTCTCTCTTTCATTAACTTTTTTCATAACCATCAATCGAGTGGTCCCTATGATCGCCATCATTACCGTTATAAACTTGCCAAGAATTCAGTTGTAAGAATAAATATTAAATAAATATTGACATCTGATTTTTTTTCAAATTTATGGATTCGGAATCGGATCCGTACGGATCCAGCATCAAAATTCGGATCCGGATCCGCGGATCTCAAATTCTCGGATCCGTCCCATTCCTAACTCTGTCCTATACCTAATGTATGCGGGTCTGTAGGACATGACCTGGATCATACTCCATAACGACTAGCCCAGCCATCCACAACAACGTTGGCAACTTTCACGGCTTCTTCATTAGGTATAGCAAATATTTTTCATCATTTTTAAAAATAATCTATAACCGCAAGAATGTACTTATTGCCACAGTTTTATACTGGAAGCAATTTTTGTAAAAGGGAAGCCTAAGTTGTACTGTTGTAATTGGCCCTTGGTTTTAACAGTATATCCAATAATAGGTGGAATGTTTCAATCCATTTTTAAGCAGCTCTCCGAGTTACTAGATATCTAAAACTTTGAGCATAAACGTAAATAATAATGTTAACAAATTTTGAATATATATATATATATATATATATTCAAAATTTGTTATATATATATATATATATATATATATATATATATATATATATATATATATATATATATATATTCAAAATTTGTTATATATATATATATATATATATATATATATTCAAAATTTGTTATATATATATATATATATATATATATATATATATATATATATATATATATATATATATATATATATATATATATATATATATATATATATATATATATATATATATATATATATATATATATATATATATATATATATATATATATATATATATTCTTTAATGCACGCTCCGTTAAATATTACTGCCCATTTGGCGTTAATTAATTTTCTTGCCAAATTCTCAACGTTGCGAAACGCGGGAGAAAAACGAATATTATCAGGTTTGTCAGTCATTTTATTTCAGAGGCTGACTGCAGTTTCAGAAAAAAATCCATCATCAGAGCCGAAAAATAAAACAAGTTAAAACAGAAACCAGAACAGAAAATCAACAAACTGACGCAAGCGAATGAAAATAAACAAACTTCGTAAGGTGAATTAGGCTAGGTAAAGATAGTAAGTTTGATGGTAAGGTAAGGTGAAAACAATTATGAATAAAATAGAATTATATTAAACGCAACGTTGGGAATTTGGCAAGAAAATTAATTAACGCCAAATGGGCAGTAATATTTAACGGAGCGTGCATTAAAGAAAATATAACGCCAAATTATGTTCATAATATATATATATATATATATATATATACTTGAAGTATCTTAATACTTCTGACTCGTCCTCTGACTCAGATACGCTGGCTGTTGAGGCTGTTCCTGACAAATCTCATTGTCATGTGTCTAAGGACATTTTTTTTTTTTTTTTTTTTTTTATAATAGTTTATAGTCCTTTACACCAGGTGTTTTAAGACTCTAATGTCTGTATGTAGGAAGCAGATATACTTCCTGTCGTGGATCAGAATTTGATATTTTTTACTTTTCCCTCCTCCTTTCTCCAGGCTTGGGACTGACTCGCAATTAGCGAGGAGGAGTTGACTGAGGACATTCTGGTCTCTTCTAATATTACAGAGCGAAAGCGCAGAAATTGATGGTGTATTCCAATAGTCTAACTGTTATAGTTTTTGTGATTACACTAATTTTTTATTCCTGTCGTAAACACCATTGCAATTTTGTTTTACTTGTGTTCTATTTGCTGAGCCTTGTTTTCTGTTGATTTGGCAAGTGAAGTATTTAATCTTTCGTTGGTGCGCCAATTCTTTGACAGTTTCGGCTTTCTGTTTGTTTACTTTTCTTGTTTTACTTATATATATATATATATATATATATATATATATATATATATATATATATATATATATATATATATATATATATATATATATATATACTTGAAGTATCTTGATACTTCTGATTCGTCCTCTGACTCAGATACGCTGGTTGTTGAGGCTGTTCCTGACAAATCTCATTGTCATGTGTCTGAGGACATTTTTTTTTTTTTTTTTTTTTTATAATAGTTTATAGTCCTTTACACCAGGTGTTTTAAGACTCTAATGTCTGTATGTAGGAAGCAGTTAAGTACTTCCTGTCGTGGATCAGAATTTGATATTTTTTACTTTTCCCTCCTCCTTTCTCCAGGCTTGGGACTGGCTCGCAATTAGCGAGGAGGAGTTGACTGAGGACATTCTGGTCTCTTCTAATATTACAGAGCGAAAGCGCAGAAATTGATGGTGTATTCCAATAGTCTAACTGTTATAGTTTTTGTGATTACACTAATTTTTTATTCCTGTCGTAAACACCATTGCAATTTTGTTTTACTTGTGTTCTATTTGCTGAGCCTTGTTTTCTGTTGATTTGGCAAGTGAAGTATTTAATCTTTCGTTGGTGCGCCAATTCTTTGACAGTTTCGGCTTTCTGTTTGTTTACTTTTCTCGTTTTACTTTTGACCCTGACAATGGCTGATGAAGTTGAAACGGTCCGTAGGTCTGACAATAAACGTTTAACGGAAAAGTTTTTGACTAATTGTGTCGTGTTCCAAATAAAAAGACAAATGTACAATTGTCGTAAGTTTATTAAAAGCGGAGTGCACGTGTGCGATAAAAAACAGCAACGGAAACGACCTTCGCAACAACGAAGACATGAACAACAAGGTACAAAAATAGCGCTAAAATAATTAATATAAAGTGTTAATTAAATAGTTATATATAATTAATATAAAATGTTAATTAATTATAATCAACATCATGTCATCTCTCAATTGTCTACTGAATGAAATTTGTGCTGGAGAGACATTTATTCTAGAAATAGGCGTGTTTCTTAGGCTCAGCAAAGAGTAATTTTGATCTGACTTACCTTCTTCTGCCTTTTTGAGGACATTCTTGATAGTTTGAATGTGTCTTTCGACCATTTAATTAGATTGAGAATACACTGGGCTGGTGAAGGTCCATTGAAAACCTAATTTTGAAGCAAACTCACGGCAACATTTAGAGTTGAATGGCATGTTGTCTGCGAAGACTACCAACGGAACTCCATGCCTTGCAAACATCGATTTCAGCTTTACTTCAATTTCTGAAACCATTTTGTTTTTCAAAAGCACTATTTCAAGATACTTACTAAAGTAGTCGACCACGAAAAGGTAATCTTGCGAATTAATCGTGCAAATGTCGACTCCAACTTTCTCCCAGGGTTTTTCTGGCACAGCTTGTGGCACAAGAATTTTTTTCTTTGGGAGGTTATGTTGTTAAGACACTGGGCACAAGACAAAACATAAGCTTCATTTTTACAATCCCATCAGATGTGGCCAACCTTTTTGAACATGTTCTATTACTGATAATAATTGATTATCTTGCTAGGTGCCTTGCTGCAGGTCCTGGAGCCTGTTTGGAGCTATACTAAAAAAATTTATGAGAGTGTGTAATGCCACTTCAACATCATCTTCAAATCAGTGTCTCTTTTTTTGTCAAGTTGGCTTTGACGTATTTCTCTATTGGAGTTTCGTCCGTTTTTAAATCATCGGTTGCTTCATCCGAGTCAGATTTGTCACTAAAATCTGACCCTGAATATTCGGTGCCGTCGTCTGTTATGGAGGTTTCCGTTTCAGAACCGTCGCTGTATAGGTAAAAGCCATCGCTGTTATTGCCATTATTATAATCATCGTCACTTTCATCCTCATCGTTTTGCATTTCGTTTTCAACATTCTTTTCATCTTCTTTAGTTTTGTTGTTGACGTCCAAACCGACTGTATCATTGTCATCATCTTTGCCAGGCTCGTCATCACCATCTTTGCATGGTTCATCTTGAACATCTTTGCAAGGTTCCTTATCATGACCGTCTTTGACAGGCTCATCATCATGACCCACCTGACCTGTGCAGTCTTTACGGCCGTCATCCGTCACATGCTCTGAGACACAGCTAGTGGACTCCAGTTCAAATTGGGTTTCGCCGCAGAAACCCACATCACCAGCAACCCGCTGGTCCAGAACCGTGTCCACCACTGCTTCAGCCAACCCTGCGACCAAACTCTCAACAGTTGTACCGGCTGCTGCTACTTTGTTTTCGTGGCCAAGAATCATTCCTTCTCCTGTCTTTCCCTGTGCTGTCATGTTTTCTCTCGCTTGGTGTCTTTCTTCTTCCAGCAATTTGTTTTTCAATTTTCTCCGCTTAACCACAGCTTCCTCGTCAATATCGAACAAATATTCATCGTCGTCAGGCCCATAGCCTTCATTTACTAACGCGGCTAAGAGGCGTTCCATAAGTTCGTCTTTTTTACTTGTATCACTCAGGCCACGTTTCTCCAGCTCGTCTCTCATTTCACTCGCCCAAAGCTCATCCAATGATTTCAAAACCCTTCTTGTATCCCAATTCTGACACCAATGTTACGATATCACCAAATCGTATACCGGGCTCAATAGAATGGTTTTGCAGTTTATTGGAAAATAATAAATGAAGCTTTGTTAAGGCTATTTATACCTTTTGATCTATTCATAAAATAATGTCCATAATAGTTATTCCAAGTCCTTTAACGTCTATCAATGGGAAACTTATCGTAAAATCAGCGACTTTACATTAATATATATATATATATATATATATATAAATATATATATATATATAAATATATATATATATATATATATATATATAAATATATAATATATATATATATATATATATATATATATATATATATATATATATATAAATATATATATATATATATATATATAAATATATATATATATATATATATATATATAAATATATATATATATATATATATATATATATGTATATATAAATATATATATATATATAAATATATATATATATATATATATAAATATATAAATATATATATATATATATATATGTATATATATATATATATATATATATAAATATATATATATATATATATATATATATATATATATATATAAATATATATATATATATATATATATATATATATATATATATATATATATATATATATATATATAAAAGGAAGTCGGGTTTGTGTTACGACACTTATAACTCAAGAACGGCTGAACCGATTTTAGAGATTTTTAATTTATTGGATTTCTCTCAGCTCCTATTAACTGAATAACAAAAAAAAATTTGACATTGAATCATGGAGTGGCCCATGGGGACCGCAGTATGTACCCCGGTAGCTATACAGCCTTAACAGTGCGTCCTAGAAAAAAACTTCAAATGGCAAAGTTGTAGAGCACCCTCTATTTGGTCTTACGGACAAAATAAATTTTCAATTTGAGTTTGAGTTATCGAGATATACAGATGTTTAATTTTCCGCGACATGACATTTATGCGCAAATGGGGTAGAGCGCATGTTATTAAATTTTCTGACTATTTCATTGTTTACAATTGAAAATCTCACAGAAAAAATTAAGTAAATATCTTTTTCAATTAAAATATAAAATAAAATAATTGTTTATGGGCCATAAAAATATAAAAGATATTTTTAGCATAGATATATGATTTTTAGTTTCACATTTTCCGTTTTCCATTTGGCATTAACAAAGTGTCAATGCTGTTCTGTCAATATTATATTTTCGTTCGTTGGAATTAATTTGCGAGTTTTAAAGTTTTATTCCTTTCAACAAAAATTATTATTAATAACAAAACAATGCCGCGACCCAGAAGATCTAATCTTAACCAAAATAGCCGTCAGGCAATTAGGCATCGGAACAATGTTAACCAATCCACCGCGGAAGAACTGGAATTAGCGCGAGAAAGGCGCCGCGTTAGTATGGCCCGGCTTCGTGCTTCTCGAAGACAAGAGCACCGAAGGAGATGCAGCTAACATTGGTCGATTAACTATTCTACCGGCTACTTATATAGGTAGTCCGCGTCATATGCATGAATATGCGCAGGATGCAATGACATATGTTCGTCATTACGGTCGGCCAGATCTATTCATTACCTTCACCTGTAATCCAAAGTGGATTGAAATTGTTCAAATGCTGCTTCCCGGACAAACATCAAGTGATCGGCACGACATCACCGCACGTGTCTTCAAACAAAAAATTCGGTCGCTGATGAACTACATTGTAAAGCAACACGTTTTTGGTGATACTCGATGCTGGATGTATTCAATCGAATAGCAAAAACGAGACTTGCCTCATGCACACATTCTCATTTGGTTAGTTGAAAAAATTAGACCTGACCAAATAGATGATATCATAAATGCCGAGATTGCTGATCCCGAAATCGATCCAGACCTACATGATGTTGTAGTTATGAATATGATTCATGGACCGTGTGTCGCCATCAACCGCCAATCACCGTGCATGGTCGACGGCAAGTGGTCCAAACGTTATCCACGAAAATTTACGACAGAGACCATCACTGGCACTGATGGCTATCCATTATATCGACGTCGATCACCCGTTGATAACGGTCGAACTGTCACAAAGAAAATGAAAGGAAACACATTCGTGGTTGACAACAGTTGGATTGTTCCATATTCGCCACTTCTTTCCAAAACATTCAAGACACATTGCAATGTTGAGTATTGCAATTCTGTAAAGTCAATTAAGTACATCTGCAAATATGTAACAAAAGGCAGCGATATGGCAGTTTTTGGCATTCAAAGCTCAGATAATGACAAGATTAGACGCTATCAAATTGGTAGATATGTGAACCGCAATGAGGCAATTTGGCGTATATTCTCATTCTCTTTTCACGAACGTCATCCCACCGTTGTCCATTTGGCTGTGCATCTGGAGAATGGTCAACGAGTTTATTTTAAAGCGTCGAATATTATTCAACGTGCTGAAACACCTCCAGCAGCAACATTAACGAGTTTTTTTGCGATACAAACGTTGCTTTACTCGGAGATGCCACGTTATTACACTTTTTTTTTTTTTTTTTTTTTTTTTTAAGGTTAGTGAAAGGAGTTAGTTAACCCCGCGAGACACTCAACCTGAGCAATGCGTGTAAACTCCTTGCTTAAGGGAGCTACGATGGTGACGCCAGTGAGATTCGAACCGCCGACCAACAAGGCGACAGGCGAACGCTTTACCGCTTAGCCACTTATTACACTTGGAACGCTTCATCAAAGAAATTTCAATGTCGGAAGCAAGGCAGTGCGGTTTTAAAAAAATTCAATTTCCGATTCGCCTAGCATTTGCTATGACGATTAACAAATCACAAGGCCAATCTTTGAGTGTTTGTGGTCTGAATTTGAATAATGCATGTTTTTCTCGTGGTCAATTGTATGTGGCGTGTTCACGTGTCGGCAGACCATCAGATTTATTTGTTTTTTTGCCCGATAATAAAACAAAAAACATAGTGTATCATAAAGTGCTGGATTAAAGAGAATCGAGCCGAGTTCAACCAATGTTTTTCTACTAAACTATTAAAGTGAACGTTTTTTTATTTATTTTTTTATAAACTTATATATATATATTTGTTATTATTGTTCTTTATTGCTTAAAAAATACACTCTTTAAGGTGAAACGGAGTTCGCCGGGTCCGCTAGTATATATATATATATATATATATATCAGTGATGGGTTTTATCTACATTAAAAATAGTTAACTACTATATTTACCTACTCATAAAAAAGTAGTTAGTAACTATTTCCTAACTACTTTTAAAAACGGTAGTTATAAACTACTTCTTAAGTACTGCCGAATAGTTAACTAGTAGTTAACTACTTTTTAACATTTACCAAAAAAACCTTTTAACATTTGCGATTAAATACAAGTTAAATAAACCTGATTTTCAAGCTCTTGGTTCATCTCATTTATCTATGCCAACAATGTTTCATTGATCAAATATTCTTTTTGTTCATTGTTCAAAAAATTCAATTTGAAGATATTTTTCATTTTCCAAAACAGGATTAAATCGTTTCTCTATACCAGTCTATACCATGTGATAGTACTTGTAAAAGAGGCTTGATAGTTTTATCTGAACAGGATGATATTTTTTATGCCTATAATAGTTGGAATAATGTGACCATTGTATAACTTTTCATTTTGAAAGATATCCATTGTGGTGACTATAGGTTTCATAATCTTGAATGATCGATATAAAAAAATCAAACTCAATCTTTTTAAATGCATCTTGCCCTAACTTCTTCTGACAATCACAAACCTTGTTTAAACTTATATTAACAACCGTTTCAACCGAATAGAATTCTGAGCACCACCGTGTAAGATTTGGCTTTATAAATGTTGAACCAGTGAAATCCTGTACAACCTCAACATTTTTTACACTGCCTAAAGTGAAACTTGATAATGATACAACTTTTGCCATGGATCTATCGTAAAGTCCTTTGTATTCCAAATTATTCCTTGTTTTCAATGCACCAACATAGGTTAGAAGAAGCACAGTGCTTATGAGGAGGTAAAAGAAGCACATCGTCAGTATTATCATTATTATCTTGCTCACTTTCTATCAAATCTGCTATACTTTCACCCACTAGAACTAGATCTTCCTTAATTTTATACATATCATATACTGGCTCATCCACTCCAGTTTCATCATCTATAGAGTTTTTTTAACCAGCCAAAAAAAGTAAAGTGGTTAAAAAATAGCTAACTACTGTAGTTATTAACTATTTAAAAAATAGGCTTTTAAAATATACTTTTTTTAGGAACATGTTCAGAAGAAGGCATTGCAATATGTTACGCTATCTCAGAATACCTTTCACAAACGAAAGCTTTTTCATTTTTTGCTACACACTACCAGCAGATAGCAGAGATGGGTGATCTCTATCCTAATATGAACAAGTATACTTATTGCACACTTTATGAAATGACTACTTTTGATGTCAGTTTGTTTTATGTATATATATATATATATATATATATATGAATATCTGTGTGTGTGTTTGTTTGTGTTCTTTAAGCATTGCTACACCATTCATCCGATTGTAATGAAATTTTCACACAACTTTGAAGGTCAATAGAGGAAGTTTTTTATGAACAAAATTGAGATCGGCTACAAAGCGAGCGGAAACGGAAATGGGAGAGCGATTGGAAACGGCAATAAGAGACCGAGCGGAAACTGAAGAATGAGTCGTGTTATATATACTTACACGATACAAGTTTTTGAAGACTTCTTTCAACACTACGAAAATTCTTTCGTACACTTTCAACCGAAAACAGTTCACTATTCATCATTTTATTTAATTTGCCGACGCGTTTCGGAGTACCTTTACTCCATTTTCAAGGCTCATTGTAAACAAAATCCGCAAAGAACTTAAAGTCATATAATGAAAAGAAAATATGCACAGAACTAAAAGTCACATAAAATATTCTTCCCACTCTATACATACCCGTTTCTAACCATAATACCTTGGTTTTACACATTACGAAATATGATCTACAATCAACTCAAAACAAGTCAGCGAAACAGGACCAAAAACATCAAACAACCAATGCTCATACATACATTCAATCATCTGTAGGTCTAATTTTTTCTTCGTCTTTCAGTGATGTTAATATTGTCCACTAAGTGAGAAAACCGTAGTTGCGGATCGGTCTCTTCATCAGCTCTGTCAACAGCTATCTTTACTTTTTTTATTTCTGTAGTAAATATTTATATTAACTGGAACATTTGTTGTGGAAGTGACTTTGGTGGCCAATATTCCTTTGAGAACTTTCTCATCAACTTTGTAGCGTGTATGCATTTGCCCACAATAATATAATGGAATTGATGTAGAAATTTGAGTTTCATTTTTATTAATAGTTGTGGATTTCAAAATGTTGTTAACAAAAATCTTAATGGAATGGTCAACAAATCTGTTAGTGTAGTTGGTGTTGATCAGGGTTTGTTTAATAAGTTGTACTTCGGAATGGAATGAGCTCCAATTTTCGCTAAATTTATAAGCTCTAAAAAGATAATTATTAATGACATTCCTCTTATATCGATCGGGACAATCGCTATCTGCATTCAAACATAAACCATTATTCGTTGGTTTAACATATACTTGGCTGTGGCATCTCATATCATCACAGGTTATCAAGGTATCCAAAAAGTGAATTTGGTTTTTATTATTAGATAATTCACACGTAAAGTTGAGAACAGAGTTTTCCTGAAGACGTTTTCGTAGAAGTGTTATATCTTCAACTGAATTAACCATCAGAAAGATATCATCGACGTATCTTATATAAATGGTGGGCTTAGGGTACAACGCAAATACCATTTCCTCAACATAACCCATGTAGAAGTTTGCAAATGTTGGTCCCAATGGAGAACCCATAGCCACACCATCTACCTGCAAATATAATTTTCCATTTGGATGTCGGAATGGAGATTGCATTGTACACATGGCAAGTGTGTCCCTCTGGTATTGCAGAAGGATCTATGTTTTGGTTTTTGTAGACATATTTACAAATTATTGAGATTGTTTCCTTCACCGGAACACTCGTGAAGAGACTTTCAACATCTAGAGAAGCAAGTTTTTCAGTAACATTCTGTGAACGCACCAGGCATTCTGTGAACGCACCAGGTCTATAAATTCATAAGAAGATTTGCAGGTATATTTACTAGAACAATAAGGAGCGATGATGTTATTTATGTATTTTGCCAAGCCTTAAGTAGGTGAAGAAATTTGAGAGATAATCGGTCTAAGCGGATTGTCATCTTTATGAGTTTTTACAGTCCCATAGAGATATCCTGGTTCAAAGTCGCCAGTGAGCTTATGAATTTTAGTTTCCATGTGTTTATTAATGAGGTCTATACTGCGATTAACATTTTGTTTCAAGCTATCAGTTGGATCCCTGGTAACCTCTTTAAATCTTTTTTCATCAGACGTGATTTCATTCAACTTTGTCGTGTAATCTGTTCTATTCATTAAAACATACACATCGGTTTTATCAGCCTCAGTACAACAATACTTTTTTCCGTTTTCAATGAGAATGCAGCCTCAACTAGCCGTCTTGAAATAGATGGGCTAGAGTGAGTATTGCGATGTTTGTTGCCCTCACGTATCAACTCAACCTGTAGATCGTCGTGAATTAAGACACTCCCTGCAGTTCTTAACACTAACAAATCTTGATACAGAATTTCCAGCTGAGTTTGTTTGAAGAGTTTATCATATCTAGGCCTCAAATGAAAATTGATTCCCAAGTTAATGAAGTCTCTCTAATCTCTTGTCAAAACGTAATCAGACAAATTGACAAAATTCTTCCTTCACCAAAAATGAACCTTTGTAAATATTGGTCAATTTTTTTAAAATAACAGTCTTCTTTGCAAAATCGATTTTATCAAGGAGTATTTCAACCTGTTCTTTGAAGAGCGGTTTAAGTGTACAATCCACCGAGTCGAGTACGTTTTTGAGTACGATGTTGTGTGTCTCATTCATTTCATCAAACCTTTTTTCTTTTTGTACGAGTTCTGCTTTAAGAGTTTCTCAAGCAAATTGCCGTACATTCAATCGTGGAAATTTATTTGTTACGTTGATGCTATATTTTTTTATAACGTATTTTGGCAACAAGTCATTTTTTATACATTCTTTATTAAAAGTCACCGCATACTTACACGATACAAGCTTTTGAAGACTTCTTTCAACACTACGAAATTCGTAGTGTTGAAAATATATATATATATATATATATATATATATATATATATATATACATATATGTATATATATATATATATATATATATATATATATATATATATATATATATATATATATATATATATATATATATATATATATATATATATGTGTGTGTGTGTGTGTGTGTATGTATATATTTAAATTAATATCAATGATTTATCTATTTATTGTGACTTCACGGTTAAATAATAATGAAATTAAGGCTTATCATATAGTTATTTAAACTTATATTATTTACTCTAAACCTAGTTACGTTCTGGAAATGTATACCTGACTTCTGGGCAAATAAACATCATAACAATTGGTGACGAAGGATAGGAATAAAACCACGCGATGTCAGATATTCAAAAGATAATTGAACTTTTTCTGACGCAAATGGAAAAGAAACGAACAGAGACACAAGATGCAGATGGAAAAAAGCGAAGAAAGATTCCGGAAGCTAATGAAAGAAAATGCAGGGACACAAAGAAAACTGTTGGAATCTATAGAGTCCCAAAAAGAAAAAAGACAGAGTCAAAAGAAACACTTTTTGATCGACTACGTCAGAGAGTGGAAAAGTTTTCATACGAACCAGAGGAAGGACAATTTTTCAGTCTGTGGCTTAGACGTCTTGAAGACACTGTCAAGGTCACGAAAGACATCTTCCAGAAGAGTCAAGGACTGAACTTCTTTGAACTCTGTTGGACAACCACACATATTCAAGTTTTTCTACCAGAATTTCTCCACGGCTTCCAAGTGACATTGGTTGGGAAAAAACCATCACAATCCTTGAACTATTTGGTCCTAAGAAAAGTCTTTTTCGACGAAGGTTTGATTTTAGCCGAATAATTTGTACATCAGGAAGTGATTTTAACACTTATGGAAATAAGATCATTGCTGCTGCAGAGGCAGCAGAACTTTGAGGAATGTCAGACGAAACACATAAGTGTGTTCAATATGTTGCAGGACTTCAGGCACAAGAGCATGTCGAGATACGATCCAGACTCTAACGCATCTTAGATAGCGAAAGTAGCGAAAAACCTATTACAGTCATTGAATTAATAGCAGAGTCTGAACTACTTAAGACTACACTGGATGATACTAAAACAATCGAAAGACCGGATGTAGAAATTCAGGCCATTAACAGATACAGCTCACCTCACCGAAAGCCATTGTCACCACGACATCAAGCAGGGCCAAAAACACCATGTCCCATTTGTGGGGGACCACATTGGAAACGAGAGTGTCCTAACGTCAGACCGACGAGTTCCCCAGATTTTCGCAAATCACGAAAATTTTTATCACGGGATCATCCAAGCTGGAGACAAAAATTTTTTACACACAGAGAAAAGAGTGCTTCTAGACAAGACCAATTCATTAACCGAGTAGACAACGGAAATGAAATCAAACAGTACATTGAAGTCATAATCAACGATAGACCGATTCAACTTCAACTAGATACAGGAGCCGAAGTGACTCTCATCTCTCGTCCAACGTGGATAGCCATCGGTCGCCCCAATTTTACCACAGCGACGGCAAATCTAAGCGCAGCAAATGGTCAACCTGTGAACACCGAAGGAATGTTTGAGACAAAATTTACCGTTGCAAATAAGTCAGGTCAAAAGTACCATGGTCGGGGTACTGTTTACGTCACAGATTCAAACGACCTCATGGGAATGCCATGGATAAAACAAGTTTAAACACAGACGTGGAACGCACAGCCATCACAAACAAATTAAAACACAAATACGCTGATGTGTTCCGACCGGAACTAGGACTGTGCACAATTGGATAACGAAATTAACCGGTTACAAAAAGAGGGAATAATCTCTCCCGTGGATCACCCATAGTTGCTGTCCGTAAAGCAAACAGCTCCATCCGATTCTGTGCAGATTTTTTGACGGGCTTAAATGATTCACTGATGCTCCATAGACACCCGTTACCTACCATGGATGACGTTTTCACAAAACTAAATGGAGGGACAGTTTTCCCCCAAATAGATTTTGCAGAAGCATACCATCAAGTAGAAGTGACGGAAGAATGTAAAGAGCTCTTAACAATCAACACTCATAAAGGTTTGTTTTGTTATAACCGTCTACCATTTGGTGTGAAATCAGCACCAAGTATTTTTCAACAAATCATAGACACTATGATTACTGGTCTATGTGGCGTTGCCGTTTATTTAGATGATGTCATCGTCACGGGACGGACATTAGAAGAACACAACACGAACTTAGAGGTTTTATTTGACAGAATTTTAAATTATGGCTTCCGGATTAGAATTGAAAAATGCCACTTGTTAATGACAGAAATCACGTACTTGGGAAATGTAATCTCAGCTGCAGGCCGTAGTCCCGACCCCAAAAAAATCGATGCAATAATTCATATGCCCCCACCCAAAGATGTTGGACAGGTCCGTATTTTTCTTGGACTGATCAGCTATTACAGCTCATTTGTACCACGCATGAGAAATCTAAGAGCACCACTAGACGTCCTTTAAAAAACACGGTGTTCCAGTGGTCTGAAAGCTGTCAATGGACATTTGACGAAACTAAAAAAAAATTATTATCCGACCTTCTGTTAACCCATTACAATCCCAACCAAAATTGTAGTTGCAGCCGACGCATCAGAATACGGCATTGGAGTAGTGATATCGCACAGATATAGTGATGGAACAGAAAAGACAATTGTACACGCTAGTAGAGCTCTCACTCCAGCAGAAAAGAAATATGGGCAAATAGCAAAAGAAGGTCTAGCACTAGTTTTCGCGGTCAGAAAGTTTCACCGTTATATTTATGGACGCCACTTTACTCTATTAACAGACCATCAACCCCTACTTGCTATTTTTGGAAAAAGGCATACCATCATATACAGCAAACAGACTCCAACGCTAGGCTCTAACACTACTTGCTTATGATTTCAAAATTGAATACTGCAGAACCACGTCCTTTGGACAAGCCGACACACTTTCGCGCCTAATAGGCCCGCATAAAACATCAGAAGAAGACACATTGATAGCAACTATCAATCAAGATATAAACTCCCTGTACATCAATGCCGTCAAACAACTTCCAGTCTCAAATAAAGAAATCTGTGACGCAATAAAAACAGACAATGAGTTAAAAGCCCTTCTCCAATATGTCAAAACAGGAAAGTGGAACGAAAACAAGGCACTGAAAACAAACAAACTCGAACTCTTAAAAAACGAAATAACAATACATGAAGACTGTTTATTCTTTGGTTTTGCCACCTGGGTATTACGGGAATGAAGATAATTGCTAAGGAACACGTTTATTGAAGCGGCATTAATAAAGACATAGAAAACTTGACACGCAGCTGTATTTCATTCCTCAGGTTTTGCAAAAACGAGTACTTAAAATGCTTCACAAAGGCCACCCGGGTATTACTCGAATGAAGATAACTGCCCGAGAACACGTTTATTAGAGCGGCATTGATAAAGACATAGAAAACTGGACACGCAGCTGTTTTTCATGCCAACAAGCAGCTAAATCACCCATAAAACACACTTTATGTTCATGGTCAAAAGAAACCAAACCCTGGAGTCGAATTCACATCGATTATGCTGGACCGCTCCATGGAAAAATGTATCTCGTAGTAGTAGAGGCATTCTCAAAATGGCCAGAAATAATAGAGATGGCAAACAGCACCACATCCAACACGATAAATGCACTCCAGCGGATCTTTGCACAATTTGGATTGCCTGAAACAATTGTCAGTGACAATTCACCTCAACTGTTTTTCAGGAATACTGTGCAGAAAACGCGTTCAAACACGTGAAATCACCACCATTTCACCTACAATCCAATAGCCAGGCCGAACGATTTGTAGACACTTTTAAAAGAGCTTTGATTAAATTAAGAAATGACGGAACTTACAAAGAATCTCTTCAAACATTTTTATTCAGCTAAAGAACCACTCCTTGCGCTTCATCACCGAACGGTCACTCTCCAACCGAAAATTTCCTAGGCAGACAATTACGTTCGGTCTTAAACATCCGAAAAACATCAAACATTCAACACCTCGATCAAATGACATGGAGAAACAGTTCAACCGTCATCATGGGGCACGACCTCGACAGTTCCAAAACGGTGACCTTGTGTTCGTTCGCGATTATCGACCGGGACCTGTCATGTGGATACCAGGACAGATTGTTCATAGAAGGAGAAGAGTTCTGTACGATACATTCGTAAAGGGAATGGTCTGGAAGCGCCACATCAACCAGTTACGCCCACGCCAAAAATCAAAGTGTACGACAACACTAATCGAATAAAATCGTTCGCGGACAGACGAAATCTCAAACAACTAAGTGATCTAATAAAAACGTTGTAAAAAATGGGCAATGCCAGGTAACCCTACTAGTTATAACGTGAACTAAAGATTTTTTAAAATTTGTTCTGCTTAGTTAGCAAAAATATATAGTTATTCTGAAATGAAAAAATTAGATTTTTTAATTTTTGCTTCGAATATTAGAAATTTCCCATTTAAAAGTCTGACAAGCTTCCTCCAGATATATATGAACCAGCAGTTCATATTTTGAGCCATTGAATGTTTTTATGAGTGAATTTTAAAATTAAAACAATCCATGTGTGCAAAAAAAATTGATTATACAATTAATTTTTTCAAGCTATCATTTTGAAGTGGTTTCCGTCAACAGTACCGAAAATGAAATTGAACATATCAATTATTCTCATACTCTTGTCAAAGGCAGGATGCCAGCCTTTCATTACGGTATGGATAACGATTCTAGTTTAAACAGACACTTTATGGCACGATGAAAAATGCAATGTAAACCTAAACTTTTTACTTAAAAATTTATTTGTCGGCTGACTTGCAAATGTAGTCTTATAGATTGTTCCAGACAGCCGCCACAGTGCATCAAAAACTGCGTTAGGCAAAAAATATACCAGCAAAGCAGTCAATAACTTCAATGAAAAAATATCAAAAATTTAAGTATAAAAAACTATTTAAAAAATCTTTTTAAATTACCACATTTTTGTGAAATAAAAAGGAAAAAATAATTTTTCTCTGGGCTGTATGAGAAATGTCTTGATGAAAACATGCATTAATTGTGGACATTCGTATAACGAACAAGCCATAATTTTTAAAACTTAAGACGTGGGGCACCTTTTACTCAAACTAACCATCTGTTAACTTTCAAACATAATAGACCAGCTTTTTTTAATATAAATATAAAAGGCGCCCCACGTATTAAGTTTAAAAAAATTATGGCTTGTGATTTTCCTGAGTGTTGTCTGGATGGCAAGGCTATTGAGAGTCCGGTCACAGATACGGCTGAAAAAGTGATTGGTTATTAGAGTAACTGCCACTTAAAATATATGGCTCAAGAATAATAGTGTTCAGAAAATTTTTTTTTATAGTAAACGTTATGCATAGGGTCTCAAAATGTGCCATTTACTACTACAACTTAACTGTACAAATTTTAGGTCTTGATCTCAAGGATAAGTGACCCTTCAATGAGGTCCAATTTTCTGATTCATACATTTTTTCGGGTTAATAGCCATTTTTGCCGATGAAAGTGTTCGGGGCGTTTTTGACTTAACTTTGCTTTTTTTTATTACTTTATAATGTTGTCTTTGATAGTAAACTACTTTCAGATTACAAAGGCAGTAATGTTGACCAGGGATGTTAAGATTGGCATTGGCCAAATACCAATACACTATTGGCAATAACTTTTCGTTATTGGGAATGGTATTGTCAATACTTTTACTGAGAAGAATTAGTTTGTTATCGCCGATATATTTAAAACAAGAATTTGTCAATATCCAATACCAATATTTTTTCATATTAAAAATTGAAATTTGTCAAAAAAATTCAAACTTAGAAAACTTATTTTTGTACATTTTGACATTTGTTTTTTTAAATTATTTGTTCCCGTTTGATTGTGCTCCATTGATCTCAATATATAACTGGATCGCACTTAGACTATTAAATGAATTATAATTTTTCTAGCCTCTTGCTGTCGCCATTTTAGCACCCCATTTCATCTTTGCGAACTTAAAATTTGAGCAAAAACGAATCTTTAAACTTTTCAATTAATAAAATTTAATAATAGGTATTGAAGCTCACATTAAATTGATAAAGGCTGATTATAACTGTTAAGCTTGTTAGGTCGTTAGCCGTTGGTTGAATGGTTTTATATAATAGCTCAGGTGTCGAATAAAACTTGTTACAAATTTGCCATAATTGAGTTCAAACAAATGAAATGACTGTTGTTCTCCCTTATATTGTTGATGTGAGCAATTATTAGCTGCGCCAGTCGGCAATTTTGCACTTTTAATGATTTTCCGTAAATAGCATAAGTGGTGTCAAAATGGCTACGGGGGCTATATCCAGACAGGGCTAAGTGTGATCCAGTTATATATATTGTTATAATATTCAGGTTCTTTGAAAATGGTCCTTTATTTATTAGAAGAAATACACACTTAATCAAAAACTTGTATCTTAGTAACTGTAATTAAGAATGGTTGATTGAAGTTATGTAAACACTCCCGCTATATTTTTTTATAAAATCTTCTGAGGTTTATCAGCCTTGATTATAAACCGTAGATATAAAACTACCCCCTTTTTAATCCTGTTCGTCCCGAACAGTTTCATTGCCTCCATAATATTTGGCAAGGCGGTCAACATGAATTACTCTCATCTTAGTACGTTGGCCCTTTTGAATCCGGTAGATGACATCATTGATCTTTTTAATAATTCTCTATGGTCCTTCCCAGTCTTGTTGAAGTTTAGGTGATTTCCCAATTTTACGTTGTGGATTGTAGAACCACACCAAATCATTTTCTTGACACTCTTTCATATTTGATTGGCGATCATACCGAGTTTTCATTCTGTCGCTGGCTGTTTTGATCCTATTTCGGGCTACGACATGAATTTCATTTAACCGAGCCCGCAATTGTGCGGCATACTCGCTTTCCAATTCTACTTTGTCTCCCGGACATCCAAACATAAGATCGCAAGGAAGTCGCATCTCCCTTCCAAATAACATTTTACTTGGGGTGGTCTTCGTCGTATTGTGAACCGGTCCTCTGTAAGCCATCAAAAATAACGGAATGTGTTTATCCCAATCAACTTGGTTTTCACCGACCATCTTAGACAAGTGCTGTTGAATAGTTTTATAAAATCGTTTCACCATACCGTCAGACTGAAGATGAAGGGGAGTTGTGCGGGTTTTATGTATGCCTAAAACACGGCACATTTCTCTAAACAATTGTGAATCAAAGTTCCTGCCTGATCTGAATGGAGCTCTATTGGTACTCCATAGCGACTAACCCAGCCATCAACAACAACGTTGGCAACTGTCACTGCTTCTTGATTAGGTATAGCAAAAACCTCTGGCCATTTTGTAAAATAATTTATGACCACAAGAATGTACTTATTGCCAGATTTTGACACTGGATATGGACCTGCTAAATCTATAGCAATTCTTTCAAATGGGGAACCTACATTGTACTGTTGTAAATGGCCCTTTGGTTTAGCGTGTGGTCCGTTACTAGCGGCACAGGTATCACATTTTTGACACCATTCCTCTACATCAATTTTACAGTATACCCAATAAAATCTTTGGCGGATCTTGTCCAACGTTTTATTCATCCCTAGATGTCCCTCTGATACTCCGGAGTGCATTTGTTGGAGCACTTCTGGCACTTTTACTTTTGGAATAATTAATTGCAAAACATTGGTGGAACCATCAGTGCTTTCCCAAATTCTTTTTAAAGATCCGTTCACAACCCTTAGAGAGTCCCATTGTACCCAATACGATTTAATAGCAGGACTCAATTCAGAAATCTTTTGCCAGTCAGGTTTCTTCCCTTCTTCCATCCATCTCAAAATCGGCCCTATATCAAAGTGCCTTTTAATTGTTCGTCTCGAATCACATCATCTGACCAAGTGTCGTCAATTTGAAACCGTACTTGAAAACACTGATTATTTATTTCCTTCCCCTCCATACGAATGCAATACTTACATTCATCATTGCAAGGTCGTCGTGACAGTGCGTCAGCATTTTTGTGCTGTTCACCTTTCCGATGCTGAATTTCAAACTCGTATGATTGTAAACGTTCGATCCACCTAGCCACTTGTTCTTCTGGATTTTTAAAATTTAAAAGACATTTCAAAGCAGCGTGATCCGTTCTCAACAAAAACTTTTGACCATATAAATACTTGTGAAAGTGCTTAATAGAATCAACGATTGCTAATAACTCACGTCTGGTGACACAATAATTGCGCCCCGGTTTCGACAAAGTTCTGCTATAATAAGCTATAATTTTTTCATTGCCGTCAACAATTTGACTAAGCACTGCCCCTATTCCTTCATTACTTGCATCTGTGTCTAATACAAAATCTTTTCCGGGGATTGGATACGACAGAACTGGCGTCAAACTCAAAGCTGTTTTTAACCGTTCGAACGCCTGTTGATTTGCCTCTGACCAATCAAACGGTGCATTCTTTTCTGTAAGCTTATATAGTTCCTTTGCAATGCTGGAAAAGCTGGCTACAAATCGTCAATAATATGTGCACAAACCAAGAAAGCTTCTTAATTCTTGAGAATTTCTCGGAACAGGCCAATGGTTAACCGCTTCAATTTTCTCAGGATTGGTTCCTACCCCTTCGGCAGAAACTAGATGACCAAGATATTTCACCTTGCTTTTGAAAAGTGCACACTTTGCCGGATTTAGCTTCATACCAGCATCTCGGATCCTTTGGAAAATTTCTCCAAGATTGTGTAGATGCTCTTCAAACGTCTTTCCAACAACATTAATGTCATCCAAATAAACAAGACACGTTCTCAAATTTAATCCTTGTAACACATACTCCATAAGTCGCTCGAAAGTTGCGGGTGCGTTGCACAAGCCAAATGGCATCCCTGTAAATTGCCACAATCCTTCACCTATTGAAACGGCAGTTTTCTCGCGATCCTGGGGATGTATTCCCACTTGCCAATATCCGCTCTTAAAATCTAAAGTAGAAAACATTCGAGATCCCGCAAGTGTATCGATGGTGTCATCGATTCTGGGCAAAGGGTAACTATTTTTTTGTGTGACCTCGTTTAACATTCTGTAGTCGACACAAAAACGTAGCGAGTTATCTTTCTTCCTAACAAGCACTACAGGTGAACTCCATGGACTATTAGATGGTTCAATAACCCCTTGTTTCTTCATCTTTTCTAGCATATTTCTAGCTTCTTCTCGCTTTGCCAGTGGAAGCCTTCGTGGCAGTTGACGAATGGGCTCTGTATTACCAGTTCGAATTCGGTGTTCAACGATCTTTGTTTTCCCATTGTCTTCTTCGTCAATAGCTATTATATCACAATAGTCTTCAATCAGCTTTTCCGCTTTGACATAGTCCATTGGTTTTAATGAAGTTTTAGCGGCTTCCAGCAGTTCCTGAATTTGCGAGTACTTCATTCTCTTTTTATTATTATTTTTACCAACTACTGTGGTACATGCCACTATGTGATCGACTGGGCTGCATAGCGCAATTTCATCACCTTTTGTTATTTGCTTGTCGCGTTCTGTCACATTCATAACTCTGAATGCACGTAGCTTCCTGACTCCGTTCGTACCAGTGTTTTTCCGATCATTAATCCATGTTTTTCAACTCCGTTCAGGGGTTCGATGAACCCAACAACTCTTAAGTTTTTCTCATTCTTTATTCTTGCTCAAACCAAAGATTCCGACTGAGCAGGTACAATGATGCTTTTTGTTACCAATACTCGCTTTACCGAATTTGTTTTGTCTTTCTAGCAAACAGGTATTTCCATATTTACCTGTCTGAATGTTCCCATTTTTAAGTCCACTGCAAAACCCTGAATTCTCATAAAGTCAAGCCCAAGTAGGCATTCTTCTTCTATATCAGCAACCAGAAACTGGTGCTGAAAAGTCTTATTTCCCAGCCTTATTTCAGTTTAAATTTTACCAACTACTGGAACAAGCTCTCCTGTTGCAGTCTTTAAATGGATGTGCTTTCCACTTTGTAAAACCTCTCCTTTCGCCAAACAAGGTTTTATGATTGAACAAGAAGCTCCCGTATCAATAATAAACTTAGTTTCTCATTCCTAATCTACCTTCAACAAATAAACTAGTTCCTTTTCCAAGAACAGTAACTGGCACAACTCTGCAAGGCAAATTATTTTTTACCTTCACAGAATCTGATTTTTTCTTGTTGAATTGGGCCTTTATGGGTTTTCCTTGTTTGACATCATTACGCCTACAGTGATCCATTTTCTCCTGTTGCCCGGGTCTAAACATCTGAATTATACAGTCTTTTTGTAGATGTCCCGGTCTTCCACAACCCCAGCAGCGTGGTGAGTTATTTCCTTTCCAGTTAATTTTTTCCTTAATAACTCTCCGGACTCGATCATCCAGTTCATCTTCGTCCTCGCTTCCCAATTTTCTTACGTGACGAGACCTATCAGATGGCTCTACAGAGGCTTCATAATTTATTGCAAATGCCAAAGCTTCGCTGGGACTAGCTACGCGGGCAACCCTAAGAGCCTTTTGGGTTTCGGAGTACTTCAAGGCCGCTATGAATCCATCCGCAATAATTGTATTGAGAGCATTTCGAAGGCACAAGGGATATCCCAGATTGGCGAGTCGTTCTATATCCGCTTCTAGCTGTTGCAAGCTTTCTTCGGGTTTCTTGCGTCGACTCTTGAGTTGAGCTCGAAAAATTTCGGGCGCGCGTTGATTACCGAATCTGTTCTCGAGAACCTTAACGATCGCATCTTAATCATCTCTATCTACAATAAGCTCAAGAAAATGTAAAGCTTCTTCCCTCAAGAAAAATACCAGATTTTCTGCCTTCTGCTGGCTGGTTAACCTATTATTTTTTCTGGCAGCAATTTCAAATTAAGCTTTGTAGACGGACCATGACACAGTGCCATCAAAAGCCGGGGTCTTGGCATGTTTAACGGAATGAATTCTTTCTTGGACTTGGCAACCATTCTGTACTTGTTTGACCATATTGTTCAATCTTGTTTCGATTTCTCCGACGTTCTCTTTCACCAGCTTCTCCAGGTTACTGACTCTGTTTTCAACTTCTGATAAACGAAGCCGATCGTCAATAATTAGCTCTTCAATTCTTCGTTGCGCTGCTCTGTTCTTTTCTTGTGCTGCTCTGTTCTCTTCTTGTGCTGCTCTGTTCTCTTCTTGTGCTGCTCTGTTCTCTTCTTGTGCTGCTCTGTTCTCTTCTTGTGCTGCTCTGTTCTCTTCTTGTGGTGCTATGCTTTCCTCTCTTGTCAATGTCATCAATTCCATTGGGGTTTTGATTTCAAACTCAAAAGTATCAGGGTCTTTTCCTTCACCTTCGAGAAATTGTTGCAGCTTTTCTTTTAGCTCGTTCTTTTTGCCAACAGTAGATAAACCCCTCAGAAGAATCTGCCTTTTTAAATCTGAGCACTTCAATTTTTCCAAAGTAATTAAACCCATTTCTAAAAGTATCCTGCTTCTGACACCAGTTGTTATAATATTCAGGTTCTTTGAAAATGGTCCTTTATTTATTAGAAGAAATACACACTTAATCAAAAACTTGTATTTTAGTAACTGTAATTAAGACTGGTTGATTGAAGTTATGTAAACACTCCCTCTATATTTTTGTTATAAAATCTTCTGAGGTTTATCAGCCTTGATTATAAACCGTAGATATAAATATATATATATATATATATATATATATATATATATATATATTGAAATCAGTGATGTGCTCTCGATCAGTTTGTTTTGTAAAGTGTTGTAATATCTGAATCAACAACTTTTGGTGATAGGCGGTAACAATTTTCCTGGAGTTATTTTGCCACTTTGCTTTTTATTTTGTACTTCTCTTTAATTATAATTAATTTTCATTTTTGTGCATGGTATGATTTTAAATTTGTGTGCTTATAATGAAATACTTGAGAAAAAGGTTTTTTTTAAGTATTAGTGTTTGGTATTTGCTATTGGCAGCAATACGTTTTTAGTTGAGTATTGATATTGGTATGGTCAATACTTTTTCAAGTGCCTATTGGGATTGGTATTGCCAATACAGTTTCTGGCTATTGTTAACAACCCTGATGTTGACCGTATGTCCGTTGTTGTGTCTCGTAAGAAGATTGAAAAGTTTCTTGTCATTCCAAAACTATCTGACAATGGTATTGGTGTTTTGATGGGGGAAAAGGTTATTGATATTCGTTTGTATATATGTATATATATATGTTGTTTATATATATATATATATATATATATATATATATGTATATATATGTATGTATATATATGTATGTATATATATGTATGTATGTATATATATATATATATATATATATATATATATATATATATTATATATATATATTTATATAACCCTTTCCTATTTTGTAACCCCAGGAGTTAGTTCAGTTGAGTTAGGGAAGTAGAATTAGTCGGTTCAAGCGATCTAGATTTACAGTTTTAGAGAATAGACTCTGTAGTTAAACAAGTTGACAAAAGTTATCTAATAGAATCAAAAGAGTTGTCAGAATCAAGAGATTTCTGAAACGTGAGATATAATTAGATTGAGTCAGCGCGAAAGAAGTACTAAGCCAGAATTATATTTCAAGCTATATTGTGCTATAAATAACCAAGCTTTAACGTTACGAATCGCTAGCGAGCTATTTCGGCAACGTTTACATTGGTTACCCTGACATATTTACGCGTATTTTTTCCGTAAATATATTCTTTTTTATAGTTATTTGATCACAAGTGACCGAATTTTCTTTTCGTGAAAGATGTCTGACGAGAAATCCATTGCGATGGGACAGGCTCTGGGCTATTCCGGAGTGGATCGAAGGAATTACGTGAAAGAGTTAAAAAATGAAGAAAGAGTAAAGAGAATGAAAAAAAGATCAGCAGGAGTGGGAAGAGAAAAAGGCTCTGCAGGAAGAAAAAAAGGCTTAGCAAGATAGGGAAGAGCGGGAGAAACAGAGGCAGCACAAGTTACAAAGTTAAAAAGTTGGAAATCAAATCTCAGAAACCAAAGAGAGAAAGGGGTCAATGGAAGGAACAAAGATTCCATATCCAAAACTCTCGGAAGGTGACGACGTGGACGCGTTTCTGCTTCGTTTTGAGGCATTAGCCACGGCAAATGATCACCCAAGAAAGAGTTGGGAAATACTTCTGGGATCGTTATGAAGTTCCAAAACTTTGGACAATTGGATAGCGACCAAATGACAGACTACGAAATGGTCAAAGAGGCGCTGTTGCATCGTTTTGGTAAATCAGCAGAAGGTTATCGGTTGAAATTCCGAGGAGAAAAACTAAATTCAGAAGAAACATGGGAACAATACTTGATGAGACTAAACAGCTATCTCAAGCGGTGGGTAGATCTCGCAGGTGAAGATTTCCAATTTTTGGTTCTGAGGGAACAATTTTTTAGGAAATGCCCACCTGAGATGGTCGAGCACCTATTAGAGAAGGAGGCCCACGATGTTAACGTTTTGAGTCGTTGGTGTTAATAAATACAACCAGGCTCGTCCGGGAAAATATTACCCTGTTCAAGAAGAAAAAAGAAATTGTTCATTCTACGACTAACAGTGACTCGGGAATGGTTGGACTCTGTGGTTACAAATATCATCAAGTTGAACATTTGGCGAAGGACTGCAGACAATCAATGCACTCAGGCAAGTCCCGTCATGTGCCAAACACGTAGAGAGGCCACCATGACACAACCATGCAAAGATTATGGAGTAGTGAATGCATGCGCGGCCATGGTCCTTGAAGGCAAAATGGACGAGGTCAAATTAAAGTGTGGCTGCGTTTCACCAGTCATAGTGGATGGCTGTTTTCATTCAGGAGGAAAACTTAAGATTACCAGAGGTTTTGTAAATAAGAAACCTGTAAAGGTTTTAAGGGACACTGGCTGTACAGCAGTTATGGTCAAGGAGTCGTTAGTGCATCCACGTCAGATGACCGGAAGAACAAGATCATGTGTTTTGATCGACGGCACAGTACGTGTGGCTCCAACAGCAATAGTTAAAATTAAAACAGACTGGTTTAGAAGAACCACAGAAGTAGTTTGTATGAAGAATCTGCTTTGTGATCTGGTGCTGGGAAATGTCGATGTGGTAGGAATTTCAAATGCAATGGCTGCAGGGAAACATATTTGCCGGCAACCATAGAAAATCACTCCTGACTACGACAACAAACAGAGAAATAATCGGGCTAATTATACGAAAAAGTCTGCCAACTCGGATTTGTATCAAAGCCAAAAAAAGAACACGTGTGCCACTTCAAAGCTGGGAAATAAAGTTGAGGCAAAAGTTCAAGCTTTGAATCCGCCAAAAAAAGACCAAAGCTAAATCTCCTGTCAAAAAACAAATTGGGAAAAGAAATTGAAAAAAATAGTTCGAGATCATCAATTTTTGGAGATGCTCGCCCAGTCGACACATCTCACAGAGATCAAGAAATTGAAAGAAAGCTTAAAGAAAATACAATCGATCAAGGAACTGCTTGTAAACCGAAATTTATGAGCAATCTTAAAAACACCAAGTGTTTTCTTTCGAAGAGGGGGTATATGTAAGATGAAGATAGCTCATTTTACGTATATTTGTGTAAATAGCTTATTTTATTATCTCTTATTATGTTAATTTGTGTATATGTATAATTATATATATGTTTGTTTATGTATATATCTGTATTTTTTATATGTATATATGTATATATATATTTGTTTATATATATACATATATATCTGTTGTTATATATATATGTGTGCGCATATATATATATATATATATATATATATATATATATATATATATATATATATATATATATATATATATAACGTATTTTGGCAACAAGTCATTTTTTAAACATTCTTTATTAAAAGTCACCGCATACTTACACGATACAAGTTTTTGAAGACTTCTTTCAACGCTACGAAAATTCTTTCGCACACTTTCAACCGAAAACAGTTCACTATTCATCCTTTTATTTAATTTGCCGACGCGTTTCGGAGTACCTTTACTCCATTTTCAAGGCTCATTGTAAACAAAATCCGCAAAGAACTTAAAGTCATATAATGAAAAGAAAATATTCACGAAACTAAAAGTCACATAAAATATTCTTCCCATTCTATACATACCTGTTTCTAACCATAATACCATGGTTTTACACATTACGAAATATGATCTACAATCAACTCAAAACAAGTCAGCGAGACAGGACTATAAACATCAAACAACCAATGCTCATTCATACATTCAATCATCTGTAGGTCTATTTTTTTCTTCGTATATACATATATATATATATATATATATATATATATATATATATATAATTGAAAATGTTCTATAATGGCTGTTTATTTGTTTTACCGAGTGGCTATTTTCTTCCTTTTGAAAAAAGTGAATAAATAAACATAAAATGGTTAAATTCACAAAACGATTATTTTTAAATTACTTTTTAAGGCATTCATTTGGCTGAAATATCCACAATTCCAAAAGATTTGATAACTGAAGCTAAAAAAATATGTGGAATTATTGATACTTTCAAACAGGTAATTTAATTTGTGTCGTCTGGAGAAGAAAGTTTTAAAATTTCTTAGCTGGGGTATAATGGGTATAACAGCAGTAATTGGAGTTTTACATTTTTTCATGGAAAACTTATAAGATGCATTTAAAGTTGAATTAAAGAAAAAATAAATCAGCTTACTTTATGGACTGCAGTGGCTTATGCAGATAAAAATAAGAAGATGAGCTAAATAGCGTTTGGCTGACGGATGACTTCTGGCACCTATGGCATACCCTTAGGGACAGGGAGTTGCAGTGTTGAGCTTTTATAGGACCAGACAACAACCTAACGAGTTAGCGTTTTCCTTCATATAAAATTTTGGACGTGAGCAATTGCTTTTATCTGCAAAGGCGCCGACTTGTGAAAAATATTGGGGGCCCAATGAACTTTAGGCTTTCTAAAGGACAAAATGCAAGCGTCGGACGGCAAGGACCAGAGTTGTCCATGAGTCGAATTTTGAGGACCCGACCCACCAGAAATCTGACCCGACCCGATTCATTTTTTATTTCAATTTTGTGACCCAACCCGACCCACGTGTTTTGGACCCGATTCACTCGAATAGGACCTGACCCGACCGGAACTGACCCAACTTTTTTTTTTAATTGGTTTTTGACGCGGCAGATTTGCACAAGCGTTACTAAATACTTGTTTATAATTTGTATATCTATTATTCTTTATAAAAGAAAGTTTTTATATGTTTTTTTAGCTTCACATGGCTTGGCCCTACCCAACTTGACCCAACCCAATTTGACTCGGCCCGACCAGGCCCGGCCTTTTTTCGCACGGACTGGCAAAGCCAACGTTCAGTGGCTTGGTTCTTTACTAGGGCCTATAAATTGAGTAAATTGATAAACTCAGATTGTGTATTTAATTTGTTTGATGAACTTCAGATTAATACATAATGTTTGTCTGTGACAATCTCAGCCTTCCCTAGGTCATTGTAGATCTGAGATATGATTTTAGACCTCTTAGGGCTGAAAAACTTCTTTCTGCTGTGCAGGTAGTCACTGGGGATGTCAGAAAAAGGTTGAGTAGAAGACTCATTTTTGAGAACATTTCCTCTCTGGTTTTACTTTACATAAGTTTGATCACATTCTGAATATTTTCCAGTTTTCTAGTATGTCCATGATGTTGAGTACTTGATCATGTGAAATTACATCTCGTAGCATTTCCAAGTGAAGAATGAGACACGGTTCGTTAATGTCTGTGTCAAAATATTCAACCAGTTTTGAGACGTCAATATTTTTTGGAGGTGATGAGACTTTCAAGGAGTTCAATATGACTTGTTCAATATCTTGATCTTGAGCGATTGCAAATCCTTGTGATTCAAACCGGTTTTGTAAACAGGCAATTGCAGCATCAAATGCTGCATAATATACTCTTTTGTAATAAAGTTTTGGATCAAACATGTGGCAATGATCCATCATCTAGTCTTCTTGGAGGATGTCTTGCCTTTGACATTTTTGGCTCTTCAACATGTAAATCTTTGGCTTGTTTGTTGACGTTATCCCAGAAACTATCAAACTGTGATTCAGTGCGTTGTTGTGTCCAAGTGATTAGCAAATCTTCAATCTGTTTTTTAGTTTCAGCCAATGACAATTTTGAAGACTGTAAGGATGAATCCACTGTTTCAGTTGTTGTAAAAACTTCATTGCAAAATAGACATCAAATGCTTCCAGACTGCGAAGAAAGCCACTGCATTTGGCTCCAATATCTCCAGTTGATTCAGCTGATATTTCATCAAAAAATAAAAGTAATGTTTCATAATTTTCAACAACAGACTTGACACTTAAAGCTCTCAAAATTCATCGTGTTGGACAAATAGGTCGAAGTGACATTGACGTTGAGTCATCAGATTCAAACATTGAAACCATGCTGTACGGCTTTGTTAAACATCAATGTATGCAGCTTGCCCTATATATCAATTATACAAACCTTTTTGGCTTTTGAAATAAAATCAAGTATTGTATTTTGTAGCTTCATTGTTTAGTCATTCAAAAATACGGTGCGAAAACAGAAAAAAAATTAATTAAAGTAATGCATTACTAAGAAAAGTGAATATAAAGTTGGAAATTAGAATGGATAGAAGGTATGTTTGAAAACAACCATAAAGTTGAAAATTGGAAATTAGAATAGATAGAAGGTATGTTTAAAAACAACCATAAAGTTGGAAGTTAGAATGGATAGAAGGCATGTTTGAAAACAGCCATGCACAATTTGTTTAGTTAAAAGCTAAATATTAATTTAGCATTTTTATTATATTTTTATTATTTGCAAATTATTGGGGGGGCTCATCCTTATAACGGGCTCTTGGCGTCCAAGATTGGGGTGGCCCGAGCCTATCGGACCCAATGGAGTCGGCGCCTATGTTTATCTGTTCATAATGGGATTAACCAAAGTCGTTGGAATCAAGTCATCAACAAGTTTCGGTTTTGTTGTGTTTAACAAGAGGTGGCTGCCAAACATCCAGTGATTGAAAGTATCTACACAATACAAAATTTTTGTAGCAAGAGTCCTCATGCTTCGATCGGCAACGACCGTAAACCTGTGTATCGTCGGCGTACATGTGGCACTGGAGCCCGTGTGCGGTAATCACTTTCTCGAGTTTGACAAATTTAACCGTATATATTGTAAAAAGAAGTAGGCTTAGTATAGACCCCTGAGGTACTCCGCACGATAAGAAAGTCGCTGATAAGACTGATGCACCAGAGCAAACCGAGAAAGAACGTCCGGTCAGATAAGACTGGAACCATGCCAGAACGGCACTACCAAGACCGAATGACCTGTCGAGGCGATCCTGCATTAAGCCATAGTTAACGGTGTCGGAGGCCGCAGATAGGTCAAGTAGCACTAACAGCGACAACTTGCCGCCGCAACCGGCCTGCAGAAAATCGGACTTCATGCAAAGCACGACGGTTTTGGTGAAGTGGTGACGGCCATAAACAAACTGTTGTACGAAAAGGAGGTTGCTTGGATCCAGATGTGCCTAGATTCTGATGGCCACCAGTCGCTCCAGTACTTTCGAGAAAAGAGAAAACGTTAAAAATGGGCCGATAAGAATTACCATCGGTAGTGTTTAAAGTAGATTTCTTTATTAATGAAGTGACGTAAGATAACTCGAAGATGAGTGGAGTGTACTAGAACAAAGGGATTTGTTAAAAACCTTGACAAAAAGATGTGCAATGGTTGCGCAAATTTTCTTCAGTAGCCAGGTTGGTAAAGGGTCGAGCCATAGACTCATAGATATACCTAGGAGTCTATGGTCGAGCAAACATTGTTTGTTTGAAAGGGCGAGTATCAGCTGCTCAATCTCTTCCGCTGCTGTGAGCCGAAACTTGCTGAAGGGCGCCGACGTAGAAAATGACTGAAACAACAAGAACTTCAGACGACGCAGCGCTATCCTTGTCAATTTTTTGTAGATAAAATGTTTGAGAAAACTGTCCACGTTGATCGAGTTGGCTTGAGAAGCTTTTTATCTACTCACGTTGCGGTTCAAAAAACGCCACTTTTGACAGGATGACTGGCACTTCTTCACGAACATTTTTTTTCCAACTTGAATTGCGTTTCGAATGCAACAGACGCCTGAAAGATTTCTTATGGGCTTGTCAATGGTACAAATCATTAGCCGATTGCGTTTTAGGAGCTTTTTCTCCTGTTGTCCTCTTTTGCCGTTTCATGACGCAGTACTCCCTATCGTACCACGGGTCGAATTGGTGCAGACGTGTACAAACTGTTCTCAATGGCATTCATTTGTCGACCGCGCTGAAAATTGCGTTGGTAATTAGTAAAGCATAGACGTCGACATCCGTGGCGTCGATGTCTAGCTAGTTTTGTGACTGAATTAACTTGATGACCATTTTTTAGAGACTGTTGGTTTGTAAGCAGGTGGTAGGCAGAAGAAGACCGACATCCAGCGAAAAAGCGGATGATCTGAAAAATCAACTGGTATGACATTCATGCCCCTGACGCAAAACGACCTGTGCTAAGCAACAAAGTCGAGAATACCGCCAAGTTCGTGAGTGGATTGATGTACCCAAAGTGAAAATCCGTGTGATGACTAAGATTTTTTTAAAGCTCTTGTGTGAGGTTCATTTGGTCAATCCAGTCTTATATTGAAGTCTCCGACGATGAGGACATTTTTCAAATTAGAAATGAAAGATGAAAAATTGTCAATCTCTCTAAAAAAAAACTTCGATGTAAGTGGGTTAATTCTGTAGACCACCAGCGCTGTCAGGTACCCATGAGCAGATTAAAGACTTGCTGAGGTGAATTGCAACGTTGTAATTAAGATACCCGCGGACGTCAACGACCGAAAAAGCGGCAGCTCTAAGACGACGAGTGACAGAATCGGTGTCATGCCAAGTTTCAGTCAAGAAAATGTTGATGCTTTGACAGCGCAACAATCTAGGATTTTATTTTTTTTATTATTTATTAACCTCGCGTTTAATAAACCAAGTGCGAGGTTTGAGGTGGAGATATCTTTGAAAATGACGACCGGTGTGGTGAGGTGGTGATGTACGATGTGAATGACGGCTGCCAGATCTTCTCCCTTGCTATCACGCATGTCCTTGCGTACGATTCCAGCCTTTTTTTAAAATTGTACAAGTTTGCGATTGTGAGCAACAACTTGGTGAGCACGTCGTATGGAATAGGTGCACGGTGCACATAATTAAGCAGATTTTCGGCTAATAGACTATTAAATTTAGAATCCAATTACTGAAAACGCAACCTGCTCAGAACAGTAAAGCAAATATTAGCAATATGAGTTTAGTTCGCAACCAAAAAAAATTTGTTTTTAATTTAACGAGATTAAACGATAAAAACCCGCTAAATACAAAAAGATAACCGTATATACAGCGCCTAGTAAAAAAGTAGATTCATTACTGAAAGCGGTTTATTTACTAGCCTTCATTTTTTCAGGTCATAGAATACATATTTCACATGAGAAGCTATTAATTTCAAAATAATTAAATACTATAAAAGTAATTTTCAATATACAAATGATAACTTTGCAAAAAATTTGCTTCAGTCAGAGTTTCTAACTTTATAATTTATTTGTCCTATCCAGGTACATTGTGAACCGACTGAAGAAAATCGGAACAAGCGGACTATGATGGAATTGTGTAAAGAATTAGAACAGATTGCTCTCCGCGCAGACAGCTTTGATGATGAAACTTTGAAGGCTTACCTACTTCATTTGAAAAGAAAATATGTTGTGGAACAATAAACTAAATCAAATATTGAAATTTCTGTTTGCAAATATGGACGTCTTTACTATATGCAAATGCTAAGTTATAAGTATTATAACATTCAAAAAAAAGAAAAATTAAAATTTTAGCCTTAAATTGGAAAAATTAAAAAACCCAGAGTTTTCAAACTTTGGTTCATTTATTTAAATTTTGCATATTCAGAAGCTGTTCTAGTTTTTAGTGGTCAGAGGTGAGCAAAATAATAACCGCAAAGTATTTAAAATACAAAGTACTATAATATTTTAAAAAAGTATTTAAAATATTCGTATACAAAATAGTTTTGAAAAGCTTAAAAATACAAAATACGTATTTTTAAAATACTTTTATCTATATATATATATATAAATGAATGTCTGAGTCTGTCTGTCTCTTATAGAAATCTAAACCGCTTGAGCGATCTTGATGAAATTTGGCAAAGAGGTAGTTCTCATACAGGGAAAGAAAGTTAAGTAGGTTTTGACTCCCTAATCCGATCCCCCGGCTCAGGGGACCAAAAAACTTTTCCAGGCCTATGTTTTGATGGTCGTACGACCATCAAAGGTAATTGCGTAATAAAATTCAAATTTAGTTTACGTAACAACGTTTGAAGGCTTCAAGCAACTTTTAGCCAGTTTTAGCAAATCTATTTTATGTTTTATGGGCTCAAAGAAGTTAGGAAGGAATAGAAAAGAGAAAACGAGCGGGAACGGGAAACCGACCGGGAACGGGAAAGCGACCGGAAGCGGGGAAGGAATCGGGGTCAAAAGAGAAAAACGATAACAAAACCTCTGAAAACCCCGAGTAACCCCGCTGGTTTAAAATAAAAATTTAGCCAACACTCAAAATGACGTGTGAAGTCAGAGGCTTCTATTCCAGGCGGAAAAACGCGTTGGCATTAATAGAAATAAAGATAATTTATAACTATGAATTACGATAGTTTGTTTAATGCCGGTCAAAAAGTGGAGTGCGTTATAAAAAAGTCGTTTCATTTAAGTTAAGAACCGTTTTTCTTCGAGCATGCTTAAAAGAACGTTTATTGCCAAAATTTGCTATATATATATATATATATATATATATATATATATATATATATATATATATATATATATATATATATTCTTGTACGCATTTTGTATTTGTTAATTTTTTTGCCAAAGACTCAAAACGTCGAAGGGAAGCCCGTTGTTGGGAAGATAGACTATTAACGAATTCCTTGTATGCAGCCGTATTTACGTTTATTTCTAAAAAATTTAAAAAGACAGTTATGTTATAAAATAAATAAAATAAACTAAAAGGAATAACTTATAAGTTTAAAGTAATAAACAGGGCTAACGCGTTTCGACAGTTAGTTTGTCATCATCAGAGCCCGAAAAGAGAAACAAAACATGGATAGAATAATGAAAAGTGAAATTAGTTAAAACCGATAATGAAACCAAATAATAATATTTATTTTTCGAGAATAACATGTTAATTTATTTTACTATAGGGAGATATTAAAAATAAATTCTATAATAAAACTGTTATACATTTAAAAATACGGTCGAAAAGCAAAATCTATTAATTGTCAAACGACAGATCTACATCAAATCTCGCGCAACCATGACATTGTTAAAACGGAAACCATCTCTGAAGAATTGCCAAAATTAAATTAATTAATTAAAATGCCACGTAATTTTACACAAAACGTTATCGTCGACGTCGCATAGTTATATTGTCACAATGCAGAACTGCCGCCATTCTTGCCAAAAGAACATTTTCATCATTAACTGCTTCATTTATCGAAACAATCTCATCAGCACGGTCGTCACACAATGTCGCATCTACCGAAGCCCGATCGCACGTAGATGACGAGTTGTCGCGGACCGGCTGGCCAACGCTTTCGTGTCGAGAGCCGTCACTGCTTTCACCGCCGCCACTTTCAGGGTCCACGATATGATCCATAGCAGATGTCGACATGGACGAGGGGCCGATATCTAAGTTATCTTCAACAGGATCACCACACTGCTCCTCGCACGGCTCGAAAGAAGAAAATGAAGTGTCCGCATCAAAAAAGATATCGGTGGCAGGACTTGGAACGGGACGACTGGAAACGGGCTCACCACTGTAGCCACTGTGTAATTCAAAATCAGTCGCACCACCTGTAACTCCACCGACAATCTCAGGACCCTGGGTATAGGTAGAAGTTAATTTTACCGAAGAATTGTTAAGTTTGGGCTTTATATTTTTGACCTCACAAGTTAGAGTTTTATAATCTCCAAATAGTTGTAATGTGAGATTAGAGGCATCTCGCTGAATGTTCATGATAGGTGCTTCTCTATGTATATATAAAGCCTCCTGTATTTTTAACCGCAATATATCATTAGAAGAAGATAGTATTGTAGTATTTTCATTCAATATTGATCTTGTAAGAGGAATGGCTTTGTGTTCACGCAGGAAATGAGCACGGATACCCCCGCCCTGAACGTGCATCGTCAATCTTCTAGCCAGAGTTGTTCGAGTCTGTCCAATGTAACTAGTTTTATTATCGTGTTGGAAAGGGCATTGAAACTGATAAACTACGTTGGTTCTCTTGAGAAAATTAGAATTAACCAGATTATTTTTCATAACTAATTGATGAGTTTTTTATATTCAATGGAGTTTGCGTACAAGAAAATATCGTACCGCTATATGCAAGAAACAAATATATATATATATATATATATATATATATATATATATATATATATATATATATATATATATATATATATATATATATATATATATACAGAGCCGCCGAAGGACCATTGCGGGCCCCTGTGCTGAGGTATACGGCCCTCCTGAGATCCAGACGTAGTGCCTAAACATGAATTACTTTCATCTTAGTACGTTGGCTCTTTTGAATCCGGTAGATGACATCATTGATCTTTTTAATAATTCTATATGGTCCTTCTTAACAAGTACTACCGGTGAACTCTATGGACTATTGGGTGGTTCAATAAATCCTTGCTTCTTCATTTTTTCCAGCATCTTTCTAGCTTCCTCTCGCTTTTCCAGTGAAAGCCTTCGTGGCAGTTGACGAATGGGCTCTGTATTACCAGTTCGAATTCGGTGTTCAACGATCTTTGTTTTTCCATTGTCTTCTTCATCAATAGATATTATGTCACAATACTCTTCAATCAACTTTTCCGCTTTGTCATAGTCCATTGGTTTGAGTGAAGTTTTAACGGCTTCAAGCAGTGCCTGAATTTGCGAGTACTTCATTCTTTTTTTTTTATTATTTCTACCAATAACCGTGTTACATGCCAATATGTAGTAGACTGGGCTGCATACCGCAATTTCGTCACTTTTTGTTAGACGCTTGTCGCATTCTGTCACATTCATAGCTCTGACTGGCTCGTAGCTTCCTGACCAGTGTTTTTCCGATCATTAATCCATATTTTTTTAACTCCGTTCAGGGGCTCGATGAACCCAACAACTCTTGAGTTCTTATCGTTTTCTATTCTTGCCCAAACCAAAGATTCCGACTGAGCAGGTACAACGATGCTCTTTGTTACCAATACTCGTTTCACCGAAATCATTTTGGCTTTATAATAAACAGGTATTTCCAAATCTCCCTGTCTAAATGTTCCCATTTTTAAGTCCAATGCAAAACCATGTGCTTTCATAAAGTCAAGCCCAACCAAAAACTGATGCTGAAGGGTTCTATTTCCCAGCCTAATTTCAGTTTGAATTTTACCAACTACTGGGACAAGCTCCCCACTTGCAGTCTTAAGACGAATGCCATTTCCACTTTGCAAAACTTCTCCTTTTGCTAAACAAGGCCTTATAATTAAACAAGAAGCTCTAGTATCAATGATAAGTTTACAGTTTCTTATTCCCAGTCTGCCCTCCGCAAATATACTTTTTCCTTTCTTCAGAATAGAAATTGGTACCACTTTATAAGGTAAAATGTTGTTTATTGTAACAGAGTCTGGATTTTGTTTGGTTGAACGGGTCACTATGGGTCTTGTTTGTCTGACGTCATCGTGCTTTTTGGAGTCCCCTTGCTTTCGTTGCCCGTGTCTAAACATCTGGAATCTACAGTTCTTCTGTAGATGTCCCAGCCCATCGCAATTCCAGCAACGCGATGAGTTGTTATTCTTTTTCCAGCTAGGCCTTTCATCCATAATTTTCGGACTCGATCATCCAGGTCATCTTCTTCGATTCCCACCTTTCTTACCCGATGAAACTTATCAGATAATTTTTCAGAGGCTTCATAATTAAAGGCAAATACCAAAGCCTTACTGGGACCAACTACTCGGGCGACCTTAAGAGCCTTTTGGGTTTCGGAGTTCTTCAAGGCCGCTATGAATCCATCCGCAATAATTGTATTGAGAGCATTTCGAAGGCACAAGGGATATCCCAGATTGGCGAGTCGTTCTATATCCGCTTCTAGCTGTTGCAAGCTTTCTTCGGGTTTCTTGCGTCGACTCTTGAGTTGAGCTCGAAAAATTTCTGGCGCGTGTTGATTACCGAATCTCCTCTCGAGAACCTTCACGATTGCATCGTAATCATTTCTGTCTGCAAGAAGCTCGAGAAGCTGTAAAACTTCTCCCCTCAAAGAAAATACCAGATTCCCTGCCTTCTGCTGGCTGGTTAACCAGTTATTTTTCCTGGCAGCAATTTCAAATTGAGCTTTGTAGACGGACCATGACACAGTGCCATCAAAAGCCGGCCGGGGTCTTGGCATGCTCAACAGAATGAATTCTTTCTTGGACTTGGCAACCAGTATGTCCTTGTTTGACCAGGTTGTTCAATTTTATCTCCAGGTTGCTCTCGATTCTCTTCTCGATTTCCTTGGTAGTCTCTTCTACCAATTTCTCCAGGTTAGTAACTCTTTTCTCCACATCTGTTAATCTAAGTTGACCTTCAAGAATTAATTCTTTCATTCCTTTCATAACGGCTTTGGTTTCTTTTAGCGCTGCTCTGTTTTCCTCCTGTGCTGCTTTGTTTTCTTCCTGTGCTGCTCTGTTTTCCTCCCGTGCTGCTCTGTTTTGCTCCTGTTCTGCTCTGATTTCTTCCGTCATCTTGTTCAGAAAATTTTTTAATTCCTCATCCATATCAAATTCGTCTGCATCCAGACCATGGCTTTCCAATGTCATTCGGAGGCGATCCACAAGCTCAGACTTTTTTCCTTTGTCATTGAGTTCTCGTTTTTTAGTTCCCGCCTCAACTCAAGCAGGGAGAGTTCATCCAATAATTTGTGATGAGCCATTTTTATATATCTCGCTTCTGACACCAGTTGTTGTAATATCGATAACTATACTCAGGTTCTTTAGAAATGGTTCAAAATTTATTAGAAGAAATACAAACTTAATCAAAAACTTGTGTCTTAGTAACTGTAATTAAGACTGGTTGATTGAAGTTATGTAATCACTCAACTATATATTTTATATGCTTTCTTAGTTCATAAAGTCTTCTGAGGTTAATCAACATTGATAACAAAAATATAAACCGTAGATATACAAATATATATATATCTTTTAATTATTTATACAATGTAATTAGTTATTTTTATATATTCATAACTTTTAATGTTCCTTTTTAATTATTCATTTAATGTTAAAACCTCGATTTCATTATTTACTCCCCAGCCGTAGCTAGCAAGGGGGCTGGGGAGATACAGCTCCCCACTAGAATTTTTGGCAAGTTTTTTTCACATTTTTACACCTAAGCCAGCCAAGTGATGACGAAGTTACGATCAGCAATTTGAATTTAAATATAAGTTTATTAAATAAAATTAAATAAAAATAAATAAATAAAGATAAATTTAAATATAGTCTGACAGTGCAATATTATTAACCCCAATTTTGTTGAACTGAATTATTTGAAGAAAAAATTTAAAGCTTACTGTCAAACCACACAATTTTTATAACAATATAAGTATAATGATATATTTGATATATAATCTAATCATCTATTTAGATTGTTTAGAAACTGATGACAAGTTTTATGCGTAAAACATGAATAGATGTGTAGTAACTTAAAATGAGAAGCTAAACTAAATAGTACATTTCATTATAATGTGGTTTGATCTTTGTCAAGACAAATATTTAAATCGGATTTTATTTTAATGATTTCTTGGCATTTGATACAGATGTACAAGTTTTTATCAAAAATAAAATAAGCAAGTTATTCTATTGTGGGCTATAACGGCTGTCTTTAGAGCTGTTCCGATATGGCTTTTTGCCGATTATGCCGATACCGATTATGACACCGATTATTTTATAATTACTTTTTCTTTAATGAAATGCTTGTTCCGAAACATACCGCCATAATACAATATCAACGATCACACAACCATAGAATAATATTTATTTACTAAAAAATCCAGAAAATTTTGTTTATTTCAAGTCATTTATATATAAAAATTATTAATAACATAGACTGAGTTTGATAACTTTAGATCAAGTTACAATAAGTAATGTGTGGGTAGACCAAAGAGTAATAAAGATGACATATAATATCATGATTCAAACGATTTCTGAACCTAGATAATAATCCAATAGATAATTTTGAGACGATTGGCAGAGAACCACTGAGAAAATTTCTCTAATTCAGTGTTCATCACAGCTGTAACTTCATCTATAGAATGTCCAGAATAGAACAAATTAGTGTCATCAGCATATAATATTGTGGAGAGCAGTTTAGAAGTTTCAAATATGTTATTAACAAAGATGATGAAAAGAAGTGGGCCTAGGATTGAACCCTGTGGAACTCCTATGGATATGGCTCTCAAAGCTGAGTTTGTATTGCCAAGAGAAACTAGTTGACTTCTATCTTTCAAATAGTTAACAAACCATAAATGCGCAGTCCCACGAATACCATAGTGTGAGATCTTATTAAGCAGGATGTCGTGATTGATAGTATCAAAAGCTTTGCTAAGATCGATAAAAACACCCACAGTGATATGCTTGTTGTTCATTTCCTGTAGTATTTGCTGGGTGAGATTGATGAGAGCAAGATCAGTAAATTCTCAACCAAAAACGTAATTTTCACTCGTCCAATAGATCACCTCCTTACACCACCCATCCCCATAAATTTTCTACCCCTATCACTTTTTACCCCACTACCAACACTAACTCTAATCAATTTAGAAATTTGTCTAATCATCATATCAAAATTAATAATTCCAGATATAATCACTTTTCTAACTCTCTTTCCAGACTTGACCCTACTTCATGGGATATATTTAAAAATTTAGCTACAAAATTCGTCACCTTATTCAAATGTTTTTCCACTCTCCAACATTGAGAAAGTGATTCTCTTATGTCTTTTGAACATTTTTTTTAACTCTCATAAATCTATTTCTGTTCCTAATTCTACCACCACTTTACAAGATAATATGAAGGAGAATTTAACTAACTTTCTAAAAAATAATAGAAATATCATTTTAAAACATTTATTAGCTACAATGGATTTCTACCAAAATGACCTCCGTTCTAATAATGATGTGGACAAACTACTTGATGGTCTCAATATTAAACATTTAGAGGCTCAAATCAGATTCTTAATTAGGAACCATAAAAGAGCCTCACGTTGTATATCTTGGGTGAAAGAGAATCTGCCAAAATATTTCTTATTCAACAGTAATACTCGTTCTGTCTCACCTAATTATACCCCACCAAAAAAATCACTCCTCCTTCTTTTATCCCACCCCTTTCTCACACTTCCCCTTTTTTTCTTTCTAGTCATCTTTCCCCCACCCCCACCTAAACATCTCCCCTCCCTCCACCCATTCCCATCCTTCCATTTTCTAAACCACCCCCTACCAAGAGACGTCGGGCTCATTCAAACCCATCACTAAATATCTCTACCAAAAAAGCAAATTCGATCTTACACAAATACCACCCATTCCTTTTACTTCCATTTCTTTCCTTACTAAGTCCAACAATATTTTTCTTAATTCCCCATCTTCCACTTTACTCCCTCCTTCCATTTCCCCTAATCCTTTACCTTCCCTTCTTCATTCTTCTTCTACTCCCCTGACACAACTACCCTTATCTCTTCCTTTCTTCCTTCCCCCCCTAGTAGACATCTCTCCTATTGATAACTTAAATGATTCTTTTGGTTCCACTGTATCTATTCGCTCTCTCTTTGACGAGTGCTCCCTACCAAAGTCTTTAAGACATAAGTTTCGAATTAGAGCTACGTATTGCCCTACTGCTAAGGAAACTTTTTCATAACATTTTAATACGAAATTGCATGAAAATTATACTAACAAAATCTCTTTACCCACCCCCAATAGGAATAATCCTCCTACTTTCTTCATTCCTCCTATTGTTTTCTGCCCTACTGAAAATATTCCAGATATCGATAAAATATCACTGATAAGATTGTTGAATGTCAACATAGTGATATTTTTAATTGGTTCTTAATCACGAATGCCCATCGTGAACTTAAAGAAGTTATTTGCTATTTTATAAAAAAAAATATTTGTCATCTCATAAATGTAACTCTAAGGGTCACACATGTATGTCTCTGTTTACACCTATTAATGGATCGTGTTTTTTTTTATAGAAAAGTATACAGGAATCTTTTTTTTTTTTTTTATTCATTTATTGAGCACCAACATAAGTATTAAACTTAAACAAAAGAAAATAACCAAAACGACAAGAAAAATATAGAACCAAAATTTCAAAAAAAGAAAAAAATCGATTGGTTGAGAAAAAAATAAGGTGCCCAAAAGGAAGGTTCGTCCGAAGGGAATTCCTTCCCGCTTAATGGACAACCTTTACAAAAAGAACCAAATGAGCTGGTTGAGTTAAGACATTTCAAATAGTAGTTCAATAAACTTATCAAGGAAGAGACTGAAATTGGTATGCTAAGGCAATAGGTATTGAGTAGTTATGAGTGAGACAATAACAAGTAAGATTTCAGAGCTTGCTTAAATAGCGAAATACGTTTCAAGGAGGAGACAGATATTGGAATGTTTGAATAAATACGAGGGCCAGAGCATTTAATAGAGAATGTTTTAAGAGTTATCCGAGCAAAATCCGTTCGAAAACAGCGACCGGGGCGCAGATCATAGGAATGAACATCAGATAATTTTACAAACATGTTATCGAATAATGAGGGTAATATAAAATTATCATATTTATACATGAAAATGCCAGTTTGGAAGAAATTAATCTGATAAATATTAAGAATGTTGTTGTTAGCCATTTGAATTTTACAAGACGATGTGGGAGGCATGTGAAAAATAATTCGAATAATTCGCTTTTGCAAAATATGAAGAGGCTTTAAACGAGTTGAATAATTTGAGGCCCAGACAATATTGCAGTATGATAAGTACGGAAATATAAGTGCATAGTATAACATCATAGAAATATTGGCATCAACAAGCTGATGTATACGAGATAGCACTCCACAATTTTTTGCAACCTTAGATGTAACATGTTCAATGTGAGTTTTTAATGTAAGGTGTTCATCAAGCAACACGCCCAAGAACTTGCAATAAGGAACCCGCAAAATTGGTATATCTTCAATCTTCAGCTGACAATTACAGAAAGTATTTTTGTTTATATGGTGAAATAAAATATAATTCGTTTTGCTAACATTTAAGGAAAGTCTACTAGCAGAGAACCATTTAGAAACAGAAAGCAATTAACTGTTGGTATCGTAATATAAATTTTCTAAGTTATCGCCAGTGGCAAAGAGGTTAGTATCGTCCGCAAACAAAACAAATTCAAGGCGATCTGAAACTGAGCATAGGTCGTTAATATAGATGAGGAATAGAAGCGGTCCCAGCACCGACCCTTGAGGCATCCCACAAGTTACCTGCTTCATCGAAGAGATAGAGTTGCTGTACTGGACGCATTGTGATCTACAGCTAAGATAGTCACTGAACCATGATAGTGGAGTTCTCCGGATTCCATAGTACCTCAATTTTTCCACCAGAATGCCGTGATCAACCGTATCGAAGACTTTAGCTAGGTCCAGGAAGATGCCAACTACATATTTCCCACGATCCATGGCCTCGGCAATCTTTGAGTGTAACATAACCAGTGGCATATAAGTTGAGTGATTTTTTCTAAATCCAAACTGATTTGGTGTAATAATGGAAAATTTATCAAGCTAATTATAAAGTCTGGAGTGCATCACTCTTTCAAAAAACTTTGAGAAATAGCACAAGACAGATATTGGCCGGTAATTAGAAAAGTTTTCTTTTTTCCCAGATTTGTAAATTGGAATGACTTTGGCTGTTTTTAGTTGAGCGGGGAATACCCCTGAAGTTATTGAGCAATTTATTATGGCAGACAGAGGACTAGCGATCGCCGTAATTGAATTTCGTGCGATGCATGGGTCGACTCCATCGGATCCGCAGCTGTGAGAGATCTTTAAGTTTGAAGCTATTTTGATAATCTCATCGGGCGTAGTGGGTGCGACATAAAAAGAGTGAGTCACAGGATTGCCAAGATATTTTTCAAACGTTGTATCCGGTGGGGATATCGTTCTTGCGAGGTTGGAGCCAATATTAGAAAAGTAATTATTAAATGACTCAGCAATAACAGAGGAAGATGTCAATAGACTACCGTCATCCGTACAGAAAGTCTTGCATTGTTCCATGCTGGTCTTTTTATTTAAAATGTTCCCAATTAACTTCCATGTTCCTTTCATGTTGTTGTTGTTTAATTTAAACTTTTCGGAGTAGAATTGTTTGATGGTTTTTACCTTAGTTGATTTGAAGAGGTTTCTAAATGTAGTAAATTTCTGTTTGTTAGACGGAGATGGATTCCTGGTGTATGTTCGGTAAAGCGCATTTTTTTTCTTGCAGCTTTTCATAAGTTCAGGTGTCATCCATTCTTTATCAAACTTGTTAGGTCCGTTAGATTTGCCGCTGCAGCTCACCAGAGGAAAAGAATTATTATATATCTCAAGGTATCTATTGATAAACATTGAATAGGCGGATGACGCGTCGCCACACTCGGCCACCTCTATTACCCTAGACCAATCGGCTCCATGCAGCGTTTGCTCAAAAATTTCTTTATTAACGAAACTCCTTCTTAAGGAAAAGACATGATTTTTTCCGACGCAATCAGGTGTCGACAATGTGGCAGAGAGAAAAATAGGGAAGTGGTCCGAGACATCATCGAGTACAATCCTGTCGAGAGTCTTCTGTAGTGGATAATTAGTAAATATATTATCAATTGCGGTGGCGGTTGAAGGGCATTTTCTAGTTGGCGTTGTAAAGGCTGGAAGAAGGCAGTGGGAAGCTAGTAAATTAAAAAACTCAGCTGTAAGTGAGTTCCATTCTTTGTCAAGAAAATCAATGTTGAAGTCGCCCAGTAGAAATATCTTCATATTTTTTCTATCAACGTAATCCAAGATGTTACTCAGCTCTGCATTAAAAACACGTATATTGGTATCCGGTGGGCGATAGATTACTCCAACAGTAAAACTTACAATTCCTCGACACTCCACAGATACCAAAAGAATTTCAAATGTAGTAATATCAACACTCCAGGAACTAACATCAAGAACAGAATATTTTAAGTCAGAGTCAATAAAAAAACCAACTCCGCCACCTTTTTTCATAACTCTATGTCTAGATACGAAAACAAAGCCCGGTATTTCCACGCTCAAGGATGAATTGTCATCCAGCCAGGTCTCTGTAACCGCCAAAATCCTAGATTTACTCCAGTGAAGTAACATTGCTAAGTCATGCAATTTATTTTTTAAGCTTCTGCAATTGACGTGAAGAAATGAAAAATGATCAGAAGCTAATCGACCGGTTAGCTCGTTTAACTCATCAGAAGTAACATAAACATTTCTATTATCATAGATTGGGTGGAAGATATTTTCATCAGGATCAATGTTATAATCAAACAAAGAACAGCTTCTTATAGACTTCAGTAAACTTAAACGTTCTTCTTCAGTGTTCGTCGTATCATAAGCCATTTTAACAAGTCTGTAACTTTTCAACCTCGTCGAGACTTAGGATTTTAGTTGGCTTGTCAGATTCAACTCTTTTTGCAAAAACAACGCCATTCCATGTCCAGATGGAGGAGATTTTCTTTTCTTTGAATAGTCTCCTGCCTCTCGAAAAGATTTCTGAGCACCTCTTAGTTAAATGTTCGTTGATATAAATTTTATGTTTATCTTCTTGTTTGTGAAGTAGGCGTCTTGAAGAGTAAATTCGGTCTCTGACTGTCTTTGAAGCGAGAGTTATAACTATCGGTCGTGGTGCATTTTTAATGCCAGGTATTCTGTACCCGGCAGTTATATCCTTCATAGATATGTCGAGATCTAACCTCGTCCTGCAACACTCCACGACAGCACTCATTGTATCCTGCCGAGACATATGTTTAGAGGAATCACCTTCTCCAGCAGTCACACCCGAAGCCACCTCAGCGTAGGACGATTCAGGGATTCCGTGAATGACGAGATCGTTGCTTCTCAATTGCATCTCCAGTCTGTCAACTCGAATCTGTAGAGTTTTGTTTTCTTCCGTTATGGACTTTATTTTATCAACCAGCGGCTTAATTTCGTCCTTTATCAGTTTTGTCACTTTCTCCAACATTAAGTTCTTCATCATTTCTTTAATGCCATGTTCCAGACTGGGAAGTATCTTTTCTTTAATCTTATCCGATAATGCTTCGATTGTTTTACCTTCCATTAACAAGTCCAGAACCTCCTCTTGCCTTTTACGCGACATCACAGTATGTAGTACAACTTACAGGAGTGGCAACAAACCCTCGCCCTTATCTAGATGGATTCCTTAACTTAAGTTCATATATTCTAACCGACATGGAAAAAAGGGTACTTAAAAAAGGTACATCCTTTGTACCTTCTAAAACACTTACAGATTCCTTAATAATTGATAAATTCACTTTAAAGCTTATTAGGCAACTTCACATAAAAGATTATTTTATCAGACACACCTCATCTAACACTGTCTCCACTGTACCTTCTTTTATACGTAGTAATTGGCAGCCAGATCTTAACGACGTATCCTCTATTACCAAAACAATTACTGACCTCCTTTTGCATTCTACCCATCATATTATCTCTTCCTTCTCTCTACCTAACTCTAATATCCATAATAATTTAAAAACTGGATTGAAATCTAATCTCTCTAAAAAGGAATGGAGTGTGCTTTATTCCCTTAAAAATAATACTAATATCATTATCAGAAAGTAGGGATGTCACGGGTACCCGAACCCGAGTTCGGTACTACCCGGTCTTTTTCTGATACCCGAACCCGAAAGTGTGAAAATTTGATACCCGAACCCGAACCCGAAAATGTGAAAACTTGATACCCGAACCCGAAAGTGTGAAAATTTGATACCCGAACCCGAACCCGAAAATGTAAAAACTTGATACCCGAACCCGAACCCGAAAATGAGAAAACTTGATACCCAAACCCGAACTCGAACCCGAAAATGTGAAAACTTGATACCCGAACCCGAACCCGAAAATTTATAAGCCTAATACCCGAACTCGGAGTTGTGAACAAATAAATCTTTATAAAAGCTGTGTCTTAGAGATTAATAAATTACAAGTTTTGTTGACGTAACATATTATACTAATAGCGAGCGTAGAAGTTTTGTATTATCACCTTTGCGTAACAAATAACACAAATACGTCATTTTATTAGTGATTGTGTAAACTAGACCACTAATCCGTTTGATTATCAGGCCGGACCGAGCCGCGAACGAACTAAAATAATTAAGCCTCCTTTGGTAGAAGAAATCGCGGATAGCCATGACTCTAAACTTTTTACTTCAGTTATATAACTTTATATTTATTCATTCATATACTCAAAGATTTTCTGATATAACAAAGACCCTTTGTTATACAGATAATCTTTCATAATCCTAAATTTAACTGGCAAAGTCTATAAATGATCTATGCGTCACAGTCATTTTATTGGCAAATGTGTAAGCTAGGACACTAATCCGCCTGATTACCCGACCGGACCGAGCCGCGAAAAAAATAAGAAATGACAATAATTTAAGAGGTAACGTATTATACTAATCGCAAGCCATGCAAGTTTTGTATTATCACCTTTGCGTAACAAATAACACAAATAGGTCATTTTATTGGTGAGTGTGTAAGCTAGACCACTAATCCGCCTGATTATCTGGCCGGACCGAGCCACGAACGAACTAAAATAATTAAGCCACCTTCGGCCAAAGAAATCACATTATTTGGAAAGCTAAAAAAATAACTTGTTAGAGTTTATTCAATACGTGTAATGTCCAATGGACTTGGATGAATTGATCGCTCTCGTTTGTATATGTAAATACACTAGGTAAATTTAAAATCAATCCAGGAATTTGAAATCATAAGCCAGTACCCGAACCCGAACCCGGTTTTTGGAAAACTACAAACCCGAACCCGAACCCGAACCCGAAAACCTGAGTTTCACAAACCCGAACCCGAAAACTCGAGTTTTACAAACCCGAAAACTCTAGTTTCACAAACCCGAACCCAAACCCGAAAACTCTAGTTTCACAAACCCGAACCCGAACCCGAAAACTCCAAAAAGTACTACCCGTGACATCCCTATCAGAAAGGCTGATAAAAGTAATGTTTTCGTTATCCTAAATAGGACTGATTACATAAATGAAGGCCTCCACCAATTAGGAGTTCCATTAAACCAGTTGAAAAATTAACTAAATTATTAGATTGGGCACTTAAAAAACGATTAATTCCCACTAAAGTGTATGACTATTTATTACCTTCTTCAACCTTTAAAGAACGCACTTTCTACACCCTTCCTAAAATCCATAAACCATCTGATAAATGGTTTAACTCTTCCACTCCACCTGGTAGACTATAAGTTGAAACAAATATCTACCCACTTATCTTTTATAACTAAAGACTCTTTTTCTTTTATTAAATCCCTTTCTTCCTTTTCTCGTAGTCACCCATCTTTTTCAACTTATCTTTTTATTACTTGCGACGTCACCTCGTTGTACACTAATATGTGTAACAAACATAGTGTTTATGTAGCTAATAATTTATGGCTCGCTTCCAACTCTAACCCTTTCTTAACTTTCTTTTCTAACTTCACTTTTAAAACATTCTCTTTCTCATAACACTTTCTCTTTCTTTGGAAATCAATACATCCAAACCAATGGTTGTGCTCATATATATATAGAATAAATATATCGGCCCGCCTGTTGTTTAGGAAGGCTTTTAGCTAGGCAGCCTAGTAGACCGGAGATCCAAAACGAAGAACTGAGAGTTACAACCGTATAGTAACTTAATCAAATATTTTTTAATAGAAAAAAAGAATTTTTTTATGTACAAAATAAATTTTTAACTTTATAAAAATTAACAAATTTTTTTTTATATAAATTTCAGTTGACATTGAATTTTATTTGCGTAGTCTCTAGTTCGATGGTCTATTTATGTCTATTTAACGTCGCCTGTATTATCGGTAAATTAGAATTGTATATTTTTTATGTCGGATATCGCGTTAAAATAAAATAAAGCTCATATCAACTACTTTTAGCTATAAAAAATCGACGTTTCTGTTTCTTACAAACCGGAGTTTAGTCTCCGCTGTCGTAACAGAGGCGCTGGTGGCAGAGCGGTAGAGCGTTCGCATGTCGATCGTTAGGTCGGCAGTTCGAACCTCGCCGGCGTCACCAGCGTAACTCCCTTAAGCAAGGAGTTCACTCGCATTGCTAAAAAGGTAGGCGCCTATAAATGGCTGCCTCTGCAAGTACCCTTTCTCGCCTTCGAGCAAGACTTGTCTTGGAAAAGGCGTTGTGAAAAAGAAATAAAAAAAAAAAAAAATAGATTAATATAAATAATGAATATTCATGTAACCAAAAAAACTCTCAATCGTTTTTCGGAGGCCATCTTGGCATCTCACTCAAAACCTGCTCATCTCCGATATATTTATTCTATATATATATGGTTGTGCTATGGGTAAGTCTTACTCTCCCACCTTGGCCAACTTGTATTTAGAGGAATTAGATATTTTCATGGTCTCACATAATTCTACACTTTTTTATATTAGATATATTGATGATATTTTTATAATATGGAAGGTAGATTCGTCTCTATTTTCTTCTTTGTTAAACAGTGCTAATAATGTAATTAACGGTATTAATCTTACGGTAGAATTTAATAAAAAAAATCCATTAATTTTTTAGATTTAACCATCTATAAAAATGATGATGGATCTCTAGGGTTTAGACCATATTTCAAACCCACAAACTTCTTCCAATATCTCCATCCTTCCTCCCACCATCCTAAACATACTTTCAAGGGAATTGTAAAATCACAATGTATAAGATTTTTGAGATTATCTTCTACTATAGATAATTTTAAATTCGATTCACAAATCTTTATCCATCATTTAGTTAATAGAGGTTATAAATACTTGTCTATAAAGACAATATAAATCTATTCTTAATAACTTCCCAAATCTTATTCCTAAACCCCCTTTATTAAATAGCAATAACAATGTTTATGTAGTTAGTAACTTAGATAAATTATCCTATAATATTTTTTCTAAAACAGTAGAAAAAATGAGTTATTTTATGATTATAAAATCATTAATTCCACTACTTGTGGAAAAAAATTTCTTAGACTCCTATTCTAACACGTAATATTTTCACTTCAACACTAACTATTTTTTTTCCCTCCCTTTTTTCCTTCTCCTCCCTTTTCTTCTCGTCCTCTTCTTACTTTTCTGAAATTGTATGAATTATTACATTTATGTTTATTTTCAATTTTTTCATAAATTTTTTTATTCATGTATGTATATATATTTTATATATATATATATATATTATATTATATTTTATCGTGTTTTTATATTTTATTATTACTCTTTTCTTGTCTTTTCCGGTTTTGTTTACCTGACTTTTTACTTGTTCATTTTTTCATCAATAAACATCTCTGAAGAAGGCTGACTGACCAGCCGAACGCTTAGATACCAAAATAAATGTCACTTGACTTGGTATACTTCTGGTGTATTTTTTAAAGTTTGAGTAAGTTGGTTGGTATTTTGATTTTTCTTTTTAAGATTTGACGGATATTTATTACAATTAAGTTGTGAAAACTCCATAGCGTAGGATTAACAGTTATCCTCATCAAAAATGTTTTGCACCTGGTGTTCAACTGTTTTGTGTCATTGGGAAACTAAGCGGTCGAAAAAGCCAAAGCAATTAGTTTTACTGAAAAGCAACACATCTTCTAAGTAGATGTATTCTACCTTTTCTTGCAGTAAAATAAATCTTTTATGCTCAAACTTTGAATTTAAACAACGTTTTTTTTATTATGTCTGAGCTTTATAACAAATTTGCGTTCTTTATGTTTTCTCTTTACCATTTTTGAACTTGTGTTTCAGCATCCATATCCTCAATGAATCAACAACTTTGGTCAATTGTGTGTCTCTATGCAGTCCTATATTAGCTATGTACGAGTAACTTCAAGATGGAAGTTTTAACAGTTCACAATAATCATCACAAAGCTGTAATTGTTTCAGATAAGTTTAAGCAAATGCAATAATTTTATTTAAAACTGTGTTCTTTGTCATTTGAACTCGATGTCTGAAATTTTACCAGCTGCCTTAAAACCTTCTGAAAATCATTATGTTGGGACTCTTTAAAAGACAAAAAAATAAAAAGTAACCGTTGCCCCTAAAATAATTTATGAAATGTGATGACAGCAAGCACAATTTTTGTCTAGGATCATTTCTTGGACCGCAATTGACGAAAGTAGAGCCAAAGCATTTGAAATGATCAGATATGTTCCAAGCTGCAGTTGCTATCGCTGCAGTTTCTCAAGTTACAGATGTGAGCTTCTTGTACGTAGAGAAGTGGAATAACTCTTAGTCTAGACACAAGGACTAGAAACCTGTTCTAAATATTTTGGTACTGATATCCTCCAATAAATTCCCATCTCAGTGTATTGTTAATTAAATTGTTGGTTTGAATCATGTTCTCTACAATTTTAAGCCTGCATTTCATTCATTTGCATCACCGATTCCAACAGTTTTATCAAATATTATATTGTTAAAATGTTTTATTGCAAATAGCTGACTGCTGATAAAATGCATTTTGAGAAACCAGACAAAAAGAAAAGAGCAACATATTCATAAACTATGTAGACAGAATGGTGTAGTAAAAGGTTCCATCAACATAAATACGTGCAAAAAGTAGTCATAGAGCCTTGCATTATACTTAACTAACAAGGTTACCCTGCGTTCCTTATATTTTTATAGATTTTTATAGTTTTTTTTACAATAAAACGTTTGTCTTAATAAAGACTACCGTTATGCCAAATTTTGTTTAAATTGCTCCAGCAATAATAAACAAATAGACACAAACTTGGACAAAAACATGGCCTTTTACATATATAGATTTATAAGTGTGGTGGGGACCTCTAAATCATTTCAGATTTGGCTGAGTTTTTTTGTGATTTTTTTCTGTCTCTTAATGAAAAAAGTTGAAGGGTGTCCCATAGAAAAAGTCAATTTTGAAAATTAAAGACCACCTTAATATATATGGGGAACTGTGTTTTTACCGACAGTTGACAGTTAATCGACTTAAATTGGAAAGTCGATTAACCTGCGAAGGAGTCGATTATCCTGCGAAGGACTCGATCATCCTGCAAAGGAGTCGATTATCCTGCGAAGGAATCGATTATCCTGCGAAGGAGTCGATTATCCTGCAAAGGAGTCGATTATCCTGCAAAGGAGTCAATTATCCTGCGAAGGAGTCGATTATCCTGCAAGTCGATTAACCAGCGCACGCTTTGATGTGCATGACAACAAAACGCATCCGCATGGGTCGATATAGGTATATTAACCTAAGTGACTTTTTTTATGATAGTTCATAGTCCTTTACACCAAGTGTTTTAAGACTAAATTGGCTGTATATAAGAAGCACATAAGTACTTCCTGTCGTGGATCAAATTTTGATCCTTTTAACTGTCCCTCCTCCTTTATCCAGGCTTGGGACTGGCTCGCAATTAGCGAGGCGGAGTTGCCTAAGTGACCATTGTCTCTGGTCTATTTAAAGATGGCTGATTATTCACTTGGTGGTGTTTTCATATAAACTGTATGCTAAGTACTACTATATAAGCATAATTGCAGTATTATTATCAGAAATTAATTTAAACAATTTCTGAATTTTTAATTCAAAGTTGATAATTTTTTATTATTTAATAATTCTGTCGCTAGGTAAGTTTCTGCAGATGCCCACAAGGCACACAAAGGAAGTGACCGGAAGCGCTTTATAATTATTCATATTAATTAACAACTGAATATTCATAGTGCATAGGTTACTATTAACTGTAGTACTTTTCTTTGTTTGCTTTATGCTGTAACTTTTACTAGCTGATAGGCTGAAACACTCGACCACTTCTTAAAATCTTGTCCAAAAAGAGCTCCACTTCATAACTACATCAATAAATACTGCTTAAATAAGAAAATTCCTCCAACAACTGAAAATATACTTGTACATAAAAAACTCAGAAACGCTGTTTACAAATGGGTCATTCAGAAAGAATTCCAGCTCACATAGAAAACAAAGACAGAAAAAGTAGCAACAAATGAAACTATTGAAGACGAAAGGACGGAAAAACAAGTAAATTAAAAACGAATTTTTAAAACCAATGCTCTTATATGTAATTAAAACACAAATTTTGCAATCAATTTTTTCTTATTTTACTCTTTTATTTTATATTAAAGTCGAAATATCTTAATTATATCGAAATATCGAAATTAATTAAAATTAACTAAATTAATTGACTTATTGTAAAACTAATAATTGAATATTGCATTGTCTTCTAATTTGAGCATGTATGCAAAATTTGAAAAATATCTAACATCAGGAAGTGACTCAAAAATTGATTGCAAGATTTGAAACAGACAGAGAAACAAACAGACAGACAGAGAAACAAACAAACAGACAGAGAAACAGAGACGACAAGTTAATAAAAGCATTGGTAATAATAATAAAAATATCATCAAAAAGCATCGAATTTAAATATCTCAACTATTTTCATGAAAATTTCGTACACGCTTGAGAATCGCGGTCAGTGAGTGTGGTTCGTGTTAACTTGGTGAAATAGTCTGCCAGTCGGTTAGCGTTTTGTGGTCAAGAAAACCCTCAAGAAAACCCTCAAGAAAACCCTCAAGAAACCCCTCGATAAAACCCTCAAGAAAATTAACTAAATTAATTGACTTATTTTAAAACTAATAATTGAATATTGCATTGTCTTCTATTTTGAGCATGTATGCAAAATTTGAAAACAATCTATCATCAGGAAGTGACTCAAAAATTGATTGCAAGATTTGAAACAGACAGACAGAGCAACAGACAGACAGAGAAACAGACAGACAGAGAAACAGACAGACAGAGAAACAGACAGACAGAGAAACAGAGACGACGAGTTAATAAAAGCATTGGTAAAAAGGAAATTACTATTATTTTTCTTTTTAATATTTTCCAGACGTTATGTTGACTGTTTGTTTTATTATTTTATAACGTGACTTAAACATCGGAAGGTGATACGAATCAATAATAAACTAAAAAACTAGTTTTTTGTTTTGTTGAACGTCTTAGTTCAAAAGTTCTCGTGTTCGTTTGTATACTAGCGGATATTTTATTTTGTAAACCGTTGTGGTTTACTTGAGATTTTTTTGTGGTCGCCGTTTTTATCGCATACCAGCGGGTATTTTATTACTTTTTTGACGTAGTGGTCGCCGTTTTATTAATTTTAAACCGTTGTGGAATATTTTTATTGTCTGTGAAGGATATTTTAATTGATGCATTTTCATAGGAGCCAATGGTCACTTAGGTTAATATACCTATATCGACCCATGCGGATGCGTTTCTTTGTCATGCACAGCAAAACGTGCGCTGGTTAATCGGCTTGCAGGATAATCGACTTCTTCGCAGGATAATCGACTTCTTCGCAGGATAATCGACTTCTTCGCAGGATAATCGACTTCTTCGCAGGATAATCGACTTCTTC